>QEOT01123821.1:0-33379 GCA_003123785.1 Pterocarya stenoptera
AAAGCGTCAAACACCCTACCATTCAGAACTCACAACCACCATGGACTACGTGAACTTGCAGAAAGAAAAAAGTGTACGGAGAGAAAAAAGCGTACGGAGAGAAAAAAAGCGTTACTGTTACTTTAGGGGTTTTCTATTATGGGTAAGGTGTTCTCTTGTATACATTCAGTGTACTTGGTTACTCCTTTTGATATATATATATATAAATAATATCTTTACTTATATAAAAAAAAAATGGTGTAAAATGATAGAGACACACATGAGGTTCATCTCTTCTCAGTTCATCCCCAATGAAGTAAGATATCAAATTTCACAATGCTCATACTTTTTCCCCAGTTGCATGAGATTTTTTATGCATATACACAACAAATACAAGCATAAAAAAATATAACTTACATGGATGCTTGGGTATCTTTGGACTCTGATTGATTCTGAATCAGCTGTGCATGAAAAAAGAGAATATAAATGTATAAAACCGTTACTTATAAAAAAAAAAAAGTATAAGATCTAAAAGGAAAACATATGACCAAACTGAAGCATAAAAGGATTTTCCGCAACAAGAAAGCAAGTAGAATAATACAAAAGATATCATAGAAATAAAAGGAAATACAAGGACAAAAAGTAAAAAGAATTGGATAATGTCAGAGTGTCTACATGCATTTCTCAGCAAACAGAGAAACGCCATTTATATTTAAGAACCATAGCCCATAAAGTTACGTCAAAGCATCAGGCCATAAAAGTAAACCATTGGAAGAGATTATACAAATTATACAAATTAACACCAGCGGAAGAGATCAAAGGAAAACCAGATTACAATAAATTGAACTCTGCATACCTCTAAAACACACAGTTGAGCAACATTGTCACGAAGGCCAAAACTCCTGAACTCTATGTTTTCTTGATGCAAAAGGGTAAATCTGTTCCAAATATGATTTTGTTAAAATTACAATATTCAATATAATGAAAATGATAATGAACAAGAATAATTAAGCTTACTGCAAAAGATGTGCTCTTTAGCTATAAAACTGAAGTTGCAAGATGGTGAGATGCATGCTCAAAATAAAAAATGGAAATGCTTCCATGCTTATTTTTAGATGTTTGAAGTTTGAATTTACTGTAATAAAAGAAGAAAGAAAAGAGGTGAACAAAAAAGTTAATTCCAATAAGATAAATAACAGATGAGTTGCATGAAAACTAATTACTTGAATCACTATAAGTGAGGACTATAGTAAGACAAAAGGAGTTCGCAATTTACAAAAGGGTCAAGGCCTTACAATTTGTCTTTCCAGAATATTGCACACCCATCATATGCTTCACCCGTTCGAGCCTGTAAATCATTTTTAAGTAACTAATCTGGATTTCACAACGAAAACACAGTAGTTGGACTAGACATAATCATAAAAAATATCTTAGTTTACCTTGAAAACACCTACAAAGCCTTCTGTTTGAAAAAGATCATCTAAATCTTCAAAACGATCAACCTCCTGCTACCATGAGAGTGGGCATGAGAATGTAAATGGAAAAGAAAAAGAACCATTGTAATAAGCCTCAATCTCAAGTGCCGTTGAATATGTAGCTGATATGATATGAATCTTAGATGATTGTTAGAAAGCAGATTCAACTTTCAACTTCCTAAAGACAGAGTCACAGAGAAGCTACATAACAGAGTACGGCTCACCTATTTTCCCTTCAAAAAAATGAGAAGCATTCACAGTATTGCAAACAACTGACTCAAATAGAAAAATCTTGATGAAAAGAGATCAAGGAACACTATATAACAGTAATTGCTTTTCTCATGGTATTTTTTTGATAAGTAATTGCTTTTCTCATGATATCAAACCAATAGCTTTAGGTTTGTTAACAAATAAGAATCCAACTCTTGCAACTGTATGAGATTAATATCATCCACCATTCGTAAAGGAATTTGGGCGAATTACCTTTAAATTCTAGGAAAGCCTATGTATAAATGTTATAAAAGTTCACAATGAATGTCAAAGAACAAGAAAAAAATGTTATCTCAATTCCCATTTGATAATTTAAAATGCTCACAAACAACCACACAGACAACAACAACAACTCTGCATATACATATGTGCATAAACAATGAAAAGCACATAATTTACCTGGAAACACAGAATGCTTGCATTGTAATTATTGATCTCCTCATGTATAAGGATTTTTCGCTGATCCCACTCCAAGAACTCGGGAGGGACTTTACAATACAAATCTGGATGGTTTGATGCATTGTTGACACCTAGTATATTGTATGAAACAATCACAAGCTTATCTGCAGAGGAGATGAAAATGGTTATGGCATAACAAAAGTGATAAATATATGTCTAGCCCCCATGCCCACCCACCACAAACACGCACAGATAGATAGATAGTCCATATTCATTTATTGTTAGTTCCAAAGTATAGTTAATCATTATTCCATTATGAATATCAGTTCATCCTCAAGCGGCTTATTGCAGGATCACTAGAATAATGCAAGCTTTGATCAAGTCAAAATGCTGTCAGTCGGATTCCACATAGTTTTGATGCGAAACTTCAAAGTAGTCATATAGTACTAACTAAGAGGAAAGAATTAAAATCCATAGGATTCATAAGTTTTTTTTTTTTTCTTTTTTCTTTTTTTTTTTTTAAATTCTCAAATCAAAGACGCCATTAGAAGACCTCATTAAAGTTGGATTTTGGTAACTTGCTGGACTGTAGATCACCAAAAAAAATCCAAATTACCATCTGTCAAACTGTAAACCAACACAATAGAAATTTATCTACAACTTCAAATTATGCACTTTTAAGTCAAAACGTTTTCTTTTCCAGTATTTGAAAATTCACGGGAGTCAACTGGCAAAAAACCAAAAACAAAAATTTTTGAACTAAGATGTGCATTTCCTAGGAAATATTGCACGTATTGACAATCAATTATACAGCTAAAAATGAAAATAGTTAAACTAAACTTCGTAATTGGAATACAAACATTTAAAAATGTATAATTTATGGTTATAATTAAAAAATATATATTACCGTTAGAGCCATGTATTACCTTTGCAGTCCGAAAAATCACGGGAAGAGGAAACCCATTTGCGGTAAGTACCCTCTGTAGCTCTCGAGTTTCTAACCCTTTTCTTCCTGCGCTTTCTTGGCGAAGAACTCAAGTGGTCGAACCGGTTACAATTGGGTACGATCCGAGGCGAGTCGGGTATTAGGGTTTGGGTTTCCAGTCCGGAGACTATTCCACTTCTGCGCTTCTTAGTGCGGTTGCTATTCTTATCACTACAATGAGATTCTTCAGCGTCAGCATGGCGGTGCTTGCGCTTGGTCTGATTGGCGACGCGTGAGTTTGAGGGCTCCGGAGGCGGTTTTTGGTGGCCTCGAGTCATGGTGCCGGAGATTCAGATGGTGGTGTGCGGGATAAAGATTCTGACGGCTTTTGACCGGCGGAGTGGCTGTTGGTCCGACGGTTTTGTAGGATTCTGTGGGTTTGGCATCGGAGTAAAAATTAGAGTAACGATAGAAGTAAAAACCTTTTACAAGACCTGATCCTAATTCTTTGACGTTATCCTGTTAATATTAGTATTTGTCTATTTAATTATTTGATGAAAATATTATTAGTTTTGATATTAAATTATTAATTATAAAATATTTTATTATGAATCTAATTTTAATTAGAAATGATTGATATAGTTATGAATGCAAGAGATATAAATATACGTGTTCAAACTATTTATATAAACAAATTAAGCGGATTAAAATAAGTTAAATGAGGTAAACGGATTTTATTTTTAAGTTAATCCAATAAAAATTTATTATTAAATGGATTATGTAGATCGTGTCGTATTGTTCGTTATTTATAGGAAATTTCTTAAAATTTTACGATATTCGTTTAATTAAATGGATCATGTTCATCTTGATCCATATAATTTAATTGATTTGCAAACACAAATTATCACATTTAGATTTTGTTTGAATTTGAAGATGAGATGAGTTGATTTTAGATGAGTTGAATAAAATATTATTAGAATATTATTATTTTTTTATAGGTAGAATCTTATTATTTAAAAATTTTAAAAAGTTGAATTGTTTATTATATTTTTGTATGAAAATTTTAAAAAATTGTAATGATAAGATGATTTAAATTAAGAGTATTTATATTAGAATATGTACTCAAAATACCAAATCTGTCATATTACAATCCATTAACACATGCACATCACAACATACCCAAGGGCTGGAATAAGCATAACATAGAAGAAGTTTGTTATTCTCTGTTGTGTCATGTAACTAATTAATATTCTTTGATTCCTTTTGTAAAGTCTATATAGACCAACACTTTGTAATGAAAGTTAAGGAGAAAGTTTTTCTATTCCATCATCTTAATATGGTATCAGAGCAGGTTAATTTATAGTAGATTATGGGTTCCTGCGACTTATCTATAATGATGAACTTCTACGACCTATCCACAATAATGGTATCAGAAATATCGACCCAAATGTGAGGGAGCGTATTGAAAAGTCTCGCATGGCTTAGAGATAAACTTATCCTAAACTTTATAAAGAATTACCTCATTCTTCTTATAAAATCTTTTATAAAAAGAAATAGATGTTTCTATAATTTATGTATTCAAACGGAGCATTAGTGCCACTCTCATGGGGGTAGTTTCTATCATCTTTGAGAAGAGTAGATTGGAATGCATCAATCGTGTGATGGATTTCTCCCAAAGGAAGCTTCGTCTGGACCACATTTCATGGGATGTGTGATGGATACCTCCGCCCTCATCTTCAACTTTTTGTATTTTTTTTTTTTTTTGTAGGCCTAATTTAGATTGAGAAATAAGATGAGATGAATTGATATAGTTTGTAAATAATAATAAAATTTATGAATTGAGATAATTTAAATTTTTAGAGAGTATATAGATGTGGATCCCACAAATGATTGTATAGTATTTTTTTTGATAATATAATTCATAATAATATTATAAGATAACAATATTTTTATAAAATCAAATTCTGTAAAAAAAAATATCGAATAATAATTACATATCGAATAATAATTTATTAAAAAACATTGCATATAAACTTGTAAAAATAAGTGGCCTGGGCTTCTGAAAAGATTCCAAAGCAACGGTCACTTGAGAGTGGCCTTTTTTGTCTTATTCGAAAACACATAAAAATTAAGAAAATGATTTATACACAATACATTAAACAAAAGTTGAATCATCTCACGTTGAGTCCTAGCTCTACCGTACAGAGTGAATCATCTCACGTTGAATTCAAACAAAAGTTTAATATATGAGAAATGATACTTGTAGTCGTGAATGTGTAAGTATTGCATAATTACTTTTAAAAAAATAAATATATATGGATCTATATAAAAAAAATTAAATTTTTAATAATAAATTCTATTCTTTTTCAAAATAATTGTATGACGCTTGCACACTCTACGATTAGATACTCATAATATAATTTTGACATTTTTGGACGTGAGACTACTTCGTGTGAAGTTGAATTGACATGATTTAAGACGTATACCACCATTCTTTTGGCTTTTACTAACTTCTAGTACATGATAAGATGGAGATCAATTACTAGACAAAAATGCTAGTTTATCTCCTTATTTTGAATTGTTTTTAATTTTTTTTTTTACTTAATGATTAAGAAGTAATTTTTAGTGTATTTATATATATATTTTTATTTTTTAAAAATATTTAAATATGTTAAAAAATATTAAAAAAATTAAAAATCTATATTTGTGTTAGGCGGTACGCCAAACAGTCAAAACTGGACGGCAAGCTAGCACAACTCATTACTAAATAGTATTGTACCTACAAACTTTTAAAGTTAAATTTGACATCACCTCATACACTTTAATATTATTTATAAATTATTCATAATTTATTATTATTATTATTTATTATTATTTATAAATTATCTAAAATCATATCAATATTCAAAGGTATCCTAAATTATCAAAGAAAGAGAAATAATGCATTTAAAGGTAATTTAACCTTTTTATATTTTAGAAAACTATCATTACTAGTTGGAACCTATGTATCAAATTAGAGTTTGTAGACAAAGAAAATGATTATAAGTATTTTTATAACTTTCATATGAAATGAAGATTAATTTTATAATATTTTAATTTATTTTGAATGCAATGAGATGATTATATTGTTTGAAAATAAGTTGTAAAATAGTAGTAAAAGAGTCCGTATTATAGATGCAACACACATGACCGGATTGCAGGCATGTGCGTGCGTGTGCCCACACTTGCATGCATCTTCTTTAGTCATGTTATATATCCTAATTAATCTCATCCATCGATGATATCTGCACGCGTTCGATCTCTTTCATTATCTTTTCCTGCATGCGTTCGATCTCTTTCACCTTCACAACTTGAGATGATCCGTCGATTTGGGCGGTCAATTACTCAGATATCAACTGATCCAAAGCAGTCAATTATGTTCAAAAATAAAAATAGAAACTTGATCAAGTGTGTTTTATGAAGAAATTTATAAGTTTAACTCTTCTCATAAATTCGGTTCAACAAGAGATGATTGCTCATCCCTATAAACATGCTCAAGACCTTGTCCACAGGCAATGTGAGATTTTTTCTCAATACCCTTTCTTACGTGTAGGCCAGTATTTTTCCTGGTCCTTGTTACACGATAAGTTGTGTGAGTCCTCATTGGTCTTATGACAGGCTCCGATACTATAAAAATAATTCATAAGTCTTTTCTCATAAAATCGGTTCAATAAGAGATGATTGTTCATCTATTATAAACATATCCAAGACCTTGTCTACGGACAATGTGAGATTATTTTTCAACATTTTAGACCTTAAACCTAGAGGTCTTGCATATATATAATCATGTAAACACAAATAGATATGATCATCGAGGAGTAGCTTGGACTCGTTATGGGTATGGGAACTTGTGTGATTCATGGCTCTTTTCATTTCTTCTTGACATGACCCACCCGATTGTGTTTGACATGAAATAGGACAAATGAAGTCCATATTCATAAGCAATTAGATGAGGCTGATCATGAATATGTCAACTTGCATGGTTGTACTACTTATCATCATTTGTTTTTAATTTATTATGTTTTTGCTTTTTTCATGATCTGGCCTGAGAAGGACTTGACATGATCCAATTGATTCCATGCCTGCCTAGCCTGAACAATTGCCCAATCTACTGACTGATCTCTTGATATATGACTGGTTGGTCTCAGCACATCTACCTCAGTGTTAGATGCCCTACCTAATTACCACCATAACCTCCTTTCAAAGTTTCTCTTCAGTTATCCAAAATGCCACCCTGTTTTTCAGCAGGTTTAATGCATGCACCTAACATCTTTTTCAGTCCAAAATGATTGAGAAGATGAAGTTTTCCAACACTTTGTGTTTCAACACCATCCAAGCTAGCTAGAAGGTAGCAACTTAGCACAATGAGCAATCTATTGCAGCAACTTCTACTTCCTTTACTCCTCCCGGCCATTCTTTCAATATTCTTCATTCTTCCTTCTCTAATGCATGCAAAATCTGTCATTGAACCATGTAGATCTTCAGACTCATGCACCTCTCTTCTCTCTTATATCTTACCCTTTGACTCCAAAATCTCAGAGATTGCATATCGATTCCAAGTAAATATTACTGATATCCTTGCCACAAACTCCATCACCCCTGCAATACCAACCCTTGGGAACAAAATTCTTCGAGCTAATTCCCTTGTGAAAATACCCATTTCGTGTCCCTGCGTGGATGGTATCAGGCGGTCTGTGTCAACCGAATATATAGTTCGAGCAGCTGACACTGCAGAATCTATAGCAGATGGATATGGAGGACTTGTTAGTGCTGAGCAAATTGGGATTGCGAATGGCATCAATGCGAAGAACCCTTTGTTGAGCAGGCAGAGCCTCGTGATACCATTACCATGCACATGCTTCGACAACAATAACAATGGGATCACCACAGTGTACATGTCGTACGTGGTGCAGAGAGGAGAGAGCTTGAGCAGCATTGGACTGGAATTCGGCGCCACTGTCAAGGACTTGGAGGCCATCAATGGGCTCGGACAACCTGTGGTTGATCCTGGAGGCATACTAGCTGTTCCAATTTCAGGTCAGTACAACATATAGCTGGCAAGTAATGGCAGGTACAAGTTTCGGATGTGTAAGTTCGGGACAAGTTCTAAGCTCTAGTGGATAATATATAATTCACTTGTGAATAGATTGGACTGACTAAATGTAGTTACTCTGCATTAAGGCTGCCAGAACAAGTTAATTAAGTGAATCAAACAACCCTGCAGAAGAAGAAAACAAAACACTCGTGGTACTTTTTCCACACTTCCATTAATAATTTGGTTTAGCTTGTCACTTTGCTGATAGATAAATAATGTAAAAAATAAACATATCTGGATCAATATCATGTCGAGTTCTTTTCCAAACTTGAAAACTTTAAATGCAAGATATATAGATAAATACATAAACTGAGAAACATAATATTTATTGACAAGAATAACGCTAGATATAGTTCTAGACTAGTATAAAAGTCCCGCACACTTCATTTTTTTAAAAAAAAGAAGTGAAGTCTATCATTAAAAAATTATTTTTTATATGGATCTCAAATTTACTCACTTTTTTTTAAAGGAAGTGCGCGAAACTTGCATACCCTAAAATTGTAAATATTATTTCTCTATCGACAATTTAATATTCCTCAAAAATCGATGACCAACAACAATTTTTTATGGATCCTTGTTTATTTTTCTCTCACTTGATGTTAAGATTGCAAATTGTGAAGCTTTAAAACCCAAACCAAACCCTTTTCATTAACTCTGTATTGCTTCGTTACATGCATTTGCATTTGGAGAATAGTACAAATAAATAGATTACAATTGACCATGCTACGTATGTAAACAAATGTATATGGTATGCTAACTCCTAAAATCAAGTTGATGCTAATTTGCTACTAAGTGTATATGGTAATTATGCTAATTCCTAAAATCAAGTTGATTGGAGAATCTGTTGATACTCCCCCTCAAGTTTGTGCATGGAGATCCATAATGCCCAACTTGTGTGAAAAATGAGAAAAAAGTTCTCGTCCTAGGATTTTGGTAAAAATGTCGACAACTTGCTCATTGGAAGAGGTATGAACGGCTGTAAGGAGACCCGAGCAGATCTCATCATTGATAATGTCGCAGTCAATCTCAGGTGTCGTTTGGATCCAGAGATGAATTGAGATGGTTTGTAAATAGTAGAAAATAATATTTTTAGAATAATATTTTTAATATTATTATTTTGCGATTTAAAAAAGTTAAATTGTTTATTATATTTTGTGTGAAAATTTGGGAAAGTTATTTTGGGATTTGAAAAGTTGAATTGTTTATTATATTTTGTGTGGGAATTTGGGAAAGTTGTTTTGAGAATTGAAAAAAAAAATTATTATATTTTGTGTGGGTAATGATGAAGATAAGATGAATTGAGATAAGTTGAATAGGGTTGTGAATTCAAACAAGCAGTATGCTCATGAAACACTAGGTTGTGAGCGATATAGAAAGTAGATTGATTGTCACAATGTAAAGTGAAGGGCTCGGGGTGAGAGATACGAAGATCAGTGAGAAGTTGTTTCAATCAGGTGAGTTCACAGGTAGTGACAGCTATAGCATGATATTTGGCTTCAGTGGAAAAGCGAGCCACTATAGTCTGTTTTTTTGTACTCCAGAGATAGGACTCTTGCCTAACTGAATGAAGTATTCCGTGATGGAATGACGAGTGGTGAGGCAACTAGCCTAATCAGAATCAGTAGAGGCCGTGACATGTATCATGCTAGATAATGAGAAGAAAATGCCTTGCCTTGGACTGTCTTTAACGTATAAAGAACACGGGTAATAGCAGTCATGTGGGGAACCCGAGGAGCATGTATAAATTGACTGAGAATATTTACTACATAGACAATGTCAGGACGTGTGATTGTCAGGTTGATGAGCCGTCCAACGAGTCGGCGATAAACACAAGGGTCGGGTAGGAGATCGTCGTCAAGAGTGGTGAGCTTCAAGTGTTGCTCTATAGGAAAATGAGCAGTCTGGCACCAAGTTGTCCACTGTCAGAAAGAATGTCAAGAGCATATTTGCATCGATTGAGGAAGATATCTGTGTGAAAGCGAGCAACTTCGAGTCCAAGGAAGTATTTCAGAGGACCAAGATCTTTCATTTTGAAGTGTATGGATAGAGCACTTTTGAAAACTTCAATCTAAGAAATATCATTGCCGACAACTAAGATATCGTCAACATAAATAAGGACAAGAGTGATAGTGGTAGGAGTGACCAATATGAATAAAGAATGGGCTTTCGTGAAAGGAAAAAATATTTTGGAAAACATCACACTTAGCAGGAGATAGTAAAGCTATCACATCGGAAGACTACAAGCGGAAATTTAATGCTTAAAATAGACATGAGCAAGGCATATGATAGGGTGGTTGGAGATTTTTGGAACATACTTTATGAACTTTCAGATTCCCGGAGTTCTTTTGTAGTTTGATAAAAAATTGTGTAACATCGTTGTGGTTCTCAATTATGATGCATGGCACGTATAAAGGTTACTTCAACGCGAAAATGGGACTCCGACAGAGGGACCCTTTATCCCCATATTTATTTATTATCATGGAAGATGTACTCTTAAGATTGATCAATAAGAAGATGTTGGAGAAGAGGATATTGTCTTTTTCTCAGCCGAGCGAGACTCCTCCCATTACACACCTATTACGACATTATGGTATTTGCCAATGCTAGTAAGGGTTCTATTTGGGCTATAATGGAGGTGTTAAAAACATATGCAAGATGGATTGGACAAAGGCTAAACCATGAAAAGTCAGCAATATATTTTTTTAAGCAGCTGAACCGAAGAAGGAGGGGAGAGATATTGGTAGATACCGGTTTCAAGGAGGGCCACCTTCCAATTTCTTATTTGGGAGTACTGATCGTGGAGGGCAAACTGAAGGTCAAGAATTTTGATACATTGATTATGAGCATCGACAAGAAACTAGCAGGGAAGAGTAGGCTCTTATCACAAGGGGGACGCCTAATTCTAGTGAGACATATACTCTCTAGTATGCCATTTTACCTGCTTTTGGCATTGCATGCACCTAAAATAGTGGTCTGAAAGATGCATAGCCTCTTTGCGTGATGTTTCGGAAGTGTAGAGTTCTTTATTTATGAAATTTGGATGGCATATACTAACTCAAGAATCCCTGTGGTCAAATTTCTTTCGAGCCAAGTACGTAAAAAACGAGCATATCGTAAAAAGCTTAGATAACAAATCGAGGTCAATGTTATGGAAGAAAGCAGTGAAGGGACTTATGGAAATACTGTTTAACTCAAGATGGAAGGTGCAAAAAGGCAACATCTCGCTATGGTATGATAATTTCCTAAGTACTGGCCCTTCATTTGAATCGGTTATAGAGGTGGAAGAGCCAAACTTAAGACTGAAAGAACTTGTTGCTAATGCCAGATGGGAAGTCGAACGAATACAGAGCTTGATGGGCAAACAGGCAGCGAGTGAAGTAATAGAGTTGATAGGAAATTTAAAAAATATTAAGGATATCCTGGTTTGGTTACCTGAGAAGAGTAAGATTTTTTCACAAAGTGGGCATGGGAGGTTGTGAGAGTGAGTAGGCCGAATTTTGAATGGGTTAAATGGGTATGGCACAAGCTCTTACCAAGGAAGATAGCTATATGCATGTGGAGGGCAGTTTTTAATTGCTTAAGCATAGATGAGCAAATCCGAAAAATCGGAATCCCTCTTGTTTTGAGTTGCAATTGTTGCAAGGAAATACAAAGTGAAGACTTAGAACATTTATTTGGTAAAGGGGAATTTGTAGTAAGTGTATGGAGGAACGTATCGGCAAAGGTGGGAGTTCCCTACTTCGAATAACAGAGCTGGAAGGAAAGAGTTCAACTCTGGTTCAACAGCGCATCTTGTAAATCTCAACTAGGATTTTTGCTGGGTTTAATTCCATACATTGTAATCTGGAAGCTATGGAGCAGGAGGTGTGCAGCTAGGATAGAGGGGAGAACCGAAAGTTCAATGGAGGTATGGGGATCTATTAAATTCTGGGTAGGTTCCATTGCAGCTAGTATAAACAGAGTTCACAAATTATCCAGCTGGGAAGCATGCCTATTGAGGAAAATAAAGATTCATATAGTGGATGTAAAGAAAACAAAAGTGCTAGTGATTAGATGGAGGAAGCAAAAGCCTGGCCGTCTGAAGTTAAACGTGGATGGAAGTAGTCTTGGCAACCCAGGCCCCGCTGGAGGTGGGGGAATCCTTCGAGATGATGGGGTCACTTCGTGTTTGGCTTTTCAAAATTCTTCGGGTCTTGTTCAAGCATGGAAGCTGAACTATGGGGGTGCTAGAAGGAGTAAAACAATGTCAGCAACTCGGGTATACAACTATAGACATAGAGTGCTATTCCTCATTGATAGTAAATTGGTTCTTCACTCACAAATGTATGGTATGGTACCTTTAGGAATACTGGGATCAACTACAGTTTATATTACATGATTTTGATTTTTTTATAGGCCATTACTATAGAGAATGAAACCAAGTGGCATATTTGTTGGCTAGACAGGGTGCATTGGGCGAGACCAACCTTTTCCTGGATTGGTCACAGCTTCCGAGGATAACTAGAGGGTTAGTGAAAATAGATATAATGGGCACAACATACGTTAGAAGCAGACGATAATGTATAGTTTTTTTTCGCAGGATTTGTAAGGAAACGCAAATAACAGAGAAGGAGATAGAAAACAGAGCTAATGTATTTGTGAAAGAATATTTCTCATGTATCTCGTGTGTCCTCTGTACAGTGTATTCCACTAATATAGGCACTGTGTCTAACAAACTAACAGAATCAGTTGCCCAATATTACAATCTGCTTATTACAAATATATTTGCCAAAGAATAAAGAAATGGTATAAAAAGTAAATAATCAGAAATACAATCAATGAACTATCCTTTATCTAAACGACATGTAGCTTCCTCCTTATAATGTAATAGCCCCCCGCAAGGTGGAGAATAGAGGTTCTCTATTCCCATCTTGGACAAATGTGAGTTGAGAAGAAAAGAAGGCAAGGCTTTAGTAAACATGTCTGCTAGCTGGCTGTGAGATGGAACATGAGAAGTGGTGATGCTGCCTTCTTGGATCTGGTCCCGAACTAGGTGACAATCCATCTCGATGTGCTTAGTTCTCTCGTGGAACACCGGATTAGCAGCTATGTGTAAGGCTGCCTGATTGTCACAATAAAGGAAGGCAGATTGGGGATGAGAAATCTGAAGGTCAGTGAGCAAACATCTCAGCCAAGTGAGTTCACAACAAGTAGAAGCCATGGAACGGTACTCAGCTTCAGCCGATGAACGAGAAACAACTGATTGCTTCTTTGTTTTCCAAGAAACCAGTAAGCTACCCAAGAAAATGCAATAACCAGTGACTGAGCGTCGAGTGTCGGGGCAAGAGGCCCAATCGGAGTCACAAAAAGCCTTGAGTTGGAGCTGAGAAGTAGAGGACAGTAAAATTCCTTGACCAGGGGCAGCTTTGATGTATCTCAGTACTTTATGTGCAGTAGCCATATGTGCAGAGGTAGGATGATCCATAAATTGACTCAAGAGCTGAACAGCATAACATATGTCGGGCCTAGTGATTGTTAAGTACAATAAACGTCCAATGAGGCGACGATAGGGACTTGGATCAGCTAGAGGAATACCAGTGGTTTTGCTAACTTTAAAATTCTGGTCAAGGGGTATTTTGAGAGGCTTGCTCCCAAGTGTACCCGAGTCGGCTAAAATATCCAACGCGTATTTCCTTTGACATAGATGAATGCCTTTGGATGAACGGGCAACCTCTAAGCCAAGAAAATAACGCAAGGATCCAAGATCTTTAATTTTGAAGTGAGCATTGAGGAATGCCTTGAGAGAAGCAATAGAGGAAGAACAATTTCCAGCCACAATAATATCGTCAACATATACAAGCAATGTAGTAAAAGAAGTTCCATCCAATTTAGTGAAAAGGCTATAATCAGCCTTAGATTGTTGGAAACCGAAAGCAATAAGGGAGGAAGAGAATTTGGAATACCATTGTCTTGAAGCTTGCTTGAGGCCATATAGACTCTTAAGCGATTTGCACACTTGGTGAGGTCCTCCTTTGGTGTAACCCGGGGGTTTACGCATATAGATCTCCTCTTCCAAATCACCGTGGAGGAATGTGTTGTTGACGTCAAATTGATGGATAAACCAGCCTTTAATAGCTGCTATGGAAAGTAAGACCCGAACAGTGACTATTTTAACAACAGGAGAGAAGGTCTCCGTGTAGTCAATACCCTCTTGTTGGGTGAAACCTTTGGCGACAAGCCTAGCTTTCAGCCTCTCAACAGTCCCATCAGAATTAAACTTGGTTTTGTACACGTATTTACAGTCAATTGCTTCTTTTCCATGAGGAAGGTCAGTGATGAGCCAAGTGTTGTTTTGCTCTAAAGCTTGCAGTTCAGAATTCATAGCCTCACACCAGCCAAGGTCCTTAAGGGCTTGTTTGTATGTTTGTGGTTCAGAAATGGAACAAATGGAAGTGGAAAAGGTAGTAAAAGAAAGAGAAAATTTCTGGTATGTGAGATAATGTGATAAGGAATATTTGTTACCTGAAACAGTGTCTTTCAGCTTGGACAGCAATGGTGGGGAAGTAGGAAGTGCTGCCTGTTGACAGTGGAAGTCTTGAAGATACTGAGGAGCTCTCCTTACTCTTGATGTCCTGCGAAGAAGGGGTTGGGGAGGAGAAGTGGTAGGAGTATTTATGGAGGGGGAAGAGGAAGAAGTGTGGGATGTGGATGGTGTGTTTTCTGGAGGGGCAGTGGGCTGCCCAGAATTATTTTCTGATGGGAGGGGATGAAATGGTGAAGCTGTTTGTGGGTAATTAATCAGGTCTGGAAGTGGTTTAGTAAAAACAAAATCATTATGTGAGGATGGAGAAATGGCAGGAGTAAGTGAGTGGAATGGAAAGATTGTCTCATGAAAAACAACATCCCTAGAAACAAAAGTTGATTGGGTGTTAAGGTCAAGAAGTTTATAGCCCTTGATGCCAAAGGGATAACCAAGAAAAACACATATGCGACCTCGGGGTTCAAACTTTTTCCTCCCATGAGGGAGTGTGGTTGCAAAACAAAGTGAACCAAAAATTTTCAGGTGTGCATACACTGGTTTTGAATTAAACAAAAGTTCGTAGGGGGTTTTGTTTTGAAGAAGAGGAGTGGGGGTTCTATTGATTAAGTAAGCAGCTGTCAATACACAATCATTCCAATATTCAAGTGGAAGGCCAGCTTGTATTTTGAGTGCACGGGCTACATTAAGTAAATGTTGGTGTTTTCTTTCCACGATGCCATTTTGTTGGGGGGTGGCAACACAACTTCTTTGATGTATGATGCCTTTAGTGTTAAAAAAATCTGTCATTTGAAATTCACTTCCATTGTCGCTTCGTAAAATTTGAATTTTAAGGTCGAATTGATTTTCAATCAAGTTAGAAAAAGAAGTGATGCATTTTCTGGTTTCTGATTTATTATGTAGGAGATACAACCAAGTGCTTCTTGTGTAGTCATCAATTATGGTTAGAAAAAATTTGGAACCATCATATGCAATAGTTGAGCAAGGCCCCCATAGGTCGCAATGTATGAGTTCAAAAGGTCGAGAAGTCTTATGTTGGCTGTGAGGAAAAGGCAAACGATGTAGCTTAGCCAATGGACAAATGCAACAAGATTTTGTATTAATAGATGAAACATCTTTCTTTACAAGAGGATCTGTAATCAAATTAATACATGGAAAAGAAGGGTGACCTAGGCGACAATGCCATAGGTCAGAAATATCTGTATGGTGCAAGGCAGAAGCTGAACCAGTAAAAGCAGCAGTGGAGAGGGTTGAAAGTTTATTGGCTAAAGTGGAAGGAGGAACCTCAGTACTCAAGAAGTGATAGAAGCCACTCCGTACTTCACCCTTCCCAATCGTTGTCCAAGATAAAAGGTCCTGAATAAGGCAACAATCAGACAAGAAAACTAGACAACAAGTGAGTGCAGCGGCTAGTTGTTTTGCAGAAATTAAGTTAAAATGGAAAGATGGTATGCATAAAACTTCATGTAAACAAATAGATGGAGTGAGTTGGACAGAACCAACGTGAGTGACAGGAGCCTCAATGCCATTTGGCATTTTAACAGAATAGTTAACATGGGCAGTGATGGTTGTGAGTAGTGAGGTGCAGCAGACCATGTGGTCTGTTGCACCTGTATCAATGATCCAAGGAATATTTGTGGAGTGAAGTGGAATGTGTGTGCATGTAGAGAGGCAAAGAGAAATACCAGAGAGATTAGGTTGCAGGTTAGGCAGGTTTGCAGATGTGAGATTGGACTGAATTGGATGGGAAAGAGGTTGAACAGTAACAGAGGAGTCCTTTGACTGAAGTAGAGCTAGTAGTTGCTGGTACTGAGCTCGAGTTAAACCCACTCTTTCATCACTAACCATATCATGATCAGAAGCAGAAGACAGTATAGTTTGTGTAGCAAGAACAGCGGAATTGGTGTTTTTTTTGGAGAATTTATGGCCCGGTGGATAGCCATGCAGTTTGTAACACCTCTCCATAGTGTGACCAGATAAATTGCAGTGAGAACAGATAGGGGGCTCTGCATTTCCAGCTTTGAAACATGTTTCAAATGTGTGACCAGAAATTTTGCAATGTGTGCAGTAGGCACGGTCTTTCTTAGGGATATTTTTGGCCTGATTGTTGGTTCTAATAAAAGGCCTATTGATGGCTAAAGCCATGGAATCAGGGGATGGGTTATGGGAAATTAGTTGGTGTTGTCGCTCCTGTTGTTGAATAAGGGAGAAAATTTTGCTCACGGGTGGGAGAGGGTCTAAGAGCATAATTTGGTCACGAACATTCGAATAAGTATCATGTAAACCCATAAGAAACTGAAATACACAATCACGTTGATATCTATCCAAGAGGGTTTGTGCAGTTCCACAAGTACATATAGGAATCGGATCATAAATTGAAAGCTCATCCCAAAGAGTTTTGAGCTTACCATAGTAGATACTTACAGAGTCGGTGTCTTGATTAAGACTGGCTAGAGTTTTCTTGAGCTGGAAAATCCGTGGGCCATTCTGATGGGAGAATCGGGTTTGAAGATCAAGCCATATGTCACGAGCATCATCAACGAATACCACGCTCGACTTGATCGAAGAACTGATAGAGTTCTGTATCCACGACACCACCATGTCGTTACATCGCTCCCAGAGCTCAAGAAGGGGATCTATGGGGTCGATCGGTTTGGGGATATCTCCAGAGATAAACCCTAACTTGTTTTTGGCACGAAGGGCCCGTCGCATAGCACGCGACCAAGTAATGTAGTTATCGGTTGTGAGCAAATCGGTAACTAGAATAACGGCAGGATTATAGCCGTTATCTAGCCGGAAAGGGTTACTGGGATCGCTCAGGTTGAGGAATCGAGCCATGTCGACGGCCCGAGGAGTGTTTGGGTGAGGGTTTGGGTTAGGGTTAGAATGGCCAGAGACGTGAACGGAAGAGGAATCAGCAGAGCTTTCGAGTTGGTCTTCCATGGAGTTGGTGCTTAGGCTCGTGATACCATATAAGGAAACGCAAATAACAGAGAAGGAGATAGAAAACAGAGCTAATGTATTTGTGAAAGAATATTTCTCATGTATCTCGTGTGTCCTCTGTACAGTGTATTCCACTAATATAGGCACTGTATCTAACAAACTAACAGAATCAGTTGCCCAATATTACAATCTGCTTATTACAAATATATTTGCCAAAGAATAAAGAAATGGTATAAAAAGTAAATAATTAGAAATACAATCAATGAACTATCCTTTATCTAAACGACATGTAGCTTCCTCCTTATAATGTAATAGGATTCTATAGTTTCTTGGAAAGTTTTAGGTAGGAAAAGATAGTTTTTGTGTTGTGTTTTGATGGTTTTCTTCTCCCACAAGTGAGGGTTTTAATATAGTATTCGGAGGTTCGTCCCCTTTCTGGAAAAAAAAAAAAAATGACAGGAAATGCAAAAGTTCTTATATTTATATTTTATCGGTTGATTTGGTTTCTTAACATTGATACATGCATGCAGCATGTTCTTCGGCGAATCTGAACTGGTACAATGAGAGCCTAATCGTGCCAAATGGTTCTTATGCTCTTACTGCCAACAACTGCATCAAATGCACCTGTGGAACAGACGACCTGAAGTGAGATATTTTTTCGTGATATTTTTTTTTATTAATTTCTGGTCATTCATTTACATGCATGTATACATATATACATAGCTTGACATCGATCTGCATGTGCTTATAATTAATTCTTCGTGACCCCCACACACACACACACAGCTTGCAGTGTTTTCCATCAGGCAACACAGCCCCATGCTCTCGTTTGCAGTGCAAAGGATCTAGTCTTTTTATTGGGGATGCATATGTTCAGCACACTGTTGCTGGTAATTGTAATGTCACTACCTGCGTCTACCGTGGCCATACTGGCCGCAAAATTTTCCGAAGGTACGTAAATTACCTAAATTAATGTTTCTATAATGTACGTTTAATAATTAACGAGAAAATATAAAGTTAGAATTCGAACTAAGTCTTAATTAATCTATTTTAATAACATATTAAACATTAATGCATATCTCATTCCTCCTTGATCTGCAGTTTGGCAAGTTCTTCCCAGTGCCCAGGTAAATATCCTGCATCAATATGAAGTAGTGCTGTAATATAGACTCGATTTATCTGAAGTAGTGCTGTAATATAGAATAGTTTTTTGATGCAGATAAGCACAAGGCCGCAGGCTCAACAATATCTGGATCTCCAATGTCATCCCGTGATCCGGTTGTCCCATTTATAACAGTACTGTCTCCATCTCCATCTCCATCTCCATCTCCATCTCCATCTTATATTAATCCAAGTACCATTGGGACTGGTACTGCCTCTGGTCCTACAAGTTATAAACATGAGAACTCATATATTTCTGGTGATGGTGGCCGATTAACGCTTGGCGAATTAGCTTCACGTTACAATTTATTGCTTCCAGCCCTTCTACTTCATTATAATCTCATGTGGTAAACATATGGCATCTTCAATAATTACTTCCTAGCTAGTTGAAAGAAGAAAAAAAATAGTATTTATGTCTAATTATTTGCAATGAAAATAATTATTTGTGACAAGAAATAAATTATTTTTAACAAAAAGTAATCATTGTCATAAGAAATAATTGACAATAAATTATATACAATTTTCTTGTAGTGTTTTATGGACATGATTATATATATAGGTCGGAAAATTCATAGTTGGATTCGGTTTTTTGGGTTGGGTTTAGATCAAGAGTTCTTTCGATCAGGCCAACACGACTAATTATAAGAGGTCACGATGAATTAACTGATCCTCTCTCTCTCTCTCTCTCTCTCTGTGATTACTGCCATGAACGTACGTAAGATTTAATTTTTCTTTTTTTTTTTTTTGCTGATTGATTGGCGTATGTAAGATTTAATTTTTTTTCTTGACATCGGATGTCCAGTAATAGCATTCTGATTAATCTTACGGGTTTATAAGCTTTCAGCAATGAGTCTGATGGACTCTAGAGAGGAGATAAAATGAGATGAGATCAAATCTGTAAATAGTAATGAGGTTGTTTGTGAATAGTACTAGTGATCATATTTATGAATAATAATAAAATGATTTGATGGAAAAAAAATGAGAAAAAAAAAGTTGAATAAAGATATTACAAAGTTAAAATATTCTTGAAATAATATTAATTTTTAATATTATTTTTGTTTTTATATTTGAAAAAGTCTAATTATTAATTTATTATTATTATTATTTTTTTTTACGTTTAAAAGAGTTGTAATGATTCAATATAAAAATTTAAAATTTTATATTTAAACAGTGTTTAAATATCAAGATAATATAAAATAGAATGAAATGGATTGAAATAAAACAAGGTCACATGCATACTTATATATATATATATATATATATATTTTTTAAGTGCGGGTTTTGCTACATAATATCTACCACACTCCACACTCTATATTTTTTTAAATTTTTAATTTTTTTAATTTTTTTTTTAAATTTTATTATTTTTAAATTATTTCTAGAAATAAGTCTAGTGTAAAAATGCTTGGGCTCCCTTGTTTTGTCCTTCTTTTTTTTTGAATTTTTTTTACTTAATGATTAAGAAAATATTTTAATATTATTTTTTTAACACTTTCAAATATTTTTAAAAAATAAAAAAAATTTATAATATTATTAAATAATATTTTCTTAATCATTAAATAAATAAATAAATAAAGGATAAACGGGCAACAAAACGGGAAGTCCAAATCGGACTCCCTAACATTACTCAAAGAAAAAACATGGGACGTCATCTCATGGTGCGCCGCGGGGCTAATTTACTCGGCCCGTTCTCTAGACTTTTTCTTCTGTTTAAGTACAGTCACATGCTTAATGTATAGGCCGGAGGTATGCATGACGCTGGGCCGCTGGCTGTATATAAATTAGGCCATGTATATGCATGCATCGTGCATGTGCTAAACAATTGGCAGCCAGCTTGTCAATTTTTTTTTGTCCTCCCCGAGAAGCAGCTTTGGGAAAACGAGAGCTACTCGCAAGAGAGTAACGTGATTCATCATGATCGAGTGCTACTCGCATGCATGCATGGACATCATGTGATTTTTATGTTTGGATAAATTAAACAGAGGAATATTAGATACATTTCTTATAAAGTATACAAATTTCACAGATTCTATTTAAAAAAAGTAGAAGTTTATTATTAAAAAATTAAAATTTTCACGTAAATTTAATATTTATTCACTTTTTAAAAATAAAATATACGAGACTTATATGCATTTTAAAACTGCAAATAACATTTTTCTCAATTAAATAGAGTACTACATACTACCCGATGAGCCACCTTTCACGTTTGGTATTAAATCGAATACTAATAATAGTTTAATATATATAAATATCATAATATTACTATCATACATAATCAAGTATAGAAATAAGTTAGATACTAGTATTTAAATAAGTCTATTATAATAAGCTAATAACACATATACCAATTTACTAAAATATAATAACATATAATTAGATACTAGAAAGTCTAGTATATAATTAAGTTAGACATTAGTATAATAACATGTGATACTAATGTATAATAATTTGTAATTAGACACTAGAAATAAGTCTAGTGTAGAAATAATGTATAAATAAGTTAGACACTAATATGATATAATAACATGTAATCTTAATGTATAATAACATGTAATTAGATACTATAGTATAATCCTAGTATAAAAATAAGTTAGATATTAGTATAGAAGTAAATTAATAGTAAATGATTTAGTTTTAGTTTTTAATTTTTTGAAAAAATTGAAATTTGAAAGCCTACAAAAAATTCTTTTTTAAAATGGGATAAATATGAAGTTTTAAAAATAGCTCAAACTTGAAAGTCCAAATCCGACTTCACTCCGACTCTACTTCGACAATTCGGAGTCGGATCTGAGCCTTCACAAGTCGGAGCCCGAATTTGAACTCTAACCAAGTTGGAGTCCAAGTTGGATTTAGGAGAATCCGATTCTAACTAAGTCAGTGCTCACCCCTACCCTAACTGTTGAGCATTATATCTCTTTACTCAATGGACAAGGTACCCTCATCATAGAAAATGATATTTATAATTTTAAAGTATGCAAGTTTTACGCATTCTTTAAAAAAAAAAAAAAAAGTAAATAAATTTGAAATTTACATTAAAATTTTTTTTTTTTTAATAATAGACTATTTTTCTAAAAGCGAATATCTGCGCGAGACTTGCAAATTTTAGACTATATCCAGCATTATTATGGTCTTAAAATTAATTAGTGTACCGGTGCCAATTCTTGGTCCTTACCTATGATCTGTCTAATTTCTAGTCGATGAGGCGTTCAAGGAAAGGACCTTGCAAAAAGAGTGACGAAATTGCTCGTTTGGACATATTTGCTGTGTTTGGAATCTTTGGATGTTAAGATCTCAGATAATTTGAATTGATCTATAAATAATAATATTTTATGAGTTTTATTGAGATATATTTGAATGTAATTAGGTTAAAATATGTATTTAAATGTATGATGTGAATTGAGATATATTTTAATTTTATATGGAAAGTTGAAAAATTAGTACGCCAATCAATAATTGGTTTGAGATGAATTGAAGTGATTTCATCTTCCAAACACAACAAAGCATTTCATAATTTTGTAAATAGTAATAAAATAACTTGAGTTAAGATATTTTATTAGATTTTGAAAAAAAAAAATTGAATAAAAATATTATAAAGTTAAAACTCATTTGAATATAATTTTTTGAATATAATTTTTATTTTAAAATTTATAAAGTTGTAATAATTAAATAATGGTTAGAAGAAAAAAAATTAAGAACTAAAAGTTAAAAATATTATATTTTTGAAGGAAGTTTGAAAAGAAATTGAGGATAAGTTGATTATAAAGAGCACTGGTATTGGACTAATCAAATGCCAGTAAAACCTAAAATATAACTAAGTTTTGTATAAATGATCTGTATTGGACTAGCTATAAACCTTTAGCTTAGATTTGGAGTTACAGTAACTCAAAGGAATTTCCAACGTTGGAGAGTTTATTCACCCATCAAACTCATATTTTATCCACAAATATTCAACAAGACTTTATTAAATTCTTTCTAAAACTTTCACTAGTAAACAAGGCTACATTATGTATTTTTCAGAAAATGTCTTTTTGTAAACAAGGCTATATTATATTGTATAATTAGGTTGATATAAAAAAATAGTTGGAAAATAATAATTTTAAACAAAAATAAAAATTATTAATTAATATATAGAGTGTATTTGTAAAATATTAAAAAAATATTTATTAAAAAATATTATTATTAAAATATATAATATTATGTTATTATTTTAACTTTGTGATGAATAATAGAATGTGGATTAGTATTTTTAATGACTTTGACTTTAGCCAAAACTTCAATCTTTAACTAAAATTTCATTTATTTTTACAGATGAGATGAGATGAATTAAGATAAAAGTTAAAAGTTAAATATAATATTGTTAGAATATATTTTTTTAATATTATTTTTGTTTTAAAATTTAAGAAATTAAATTTTATTTTATATAAAAATTTTAAAAAATTATAATAATTAAATATGATAAAATGATATAAAAAAATTTATGAAAACATTTTACACTTACCATTGCCAATGCTATAAGGCAAAGGCAAAGCCTCGTGAAAAAGAAGATAGATCGAGATAACTTGCAGACAAAATTATTAATTTCTCGCTAGGTTTGTCTTGTCGTGGAGATCCACGTATAAAAAATGGTCCTAGCCCGTGTCCCTATCATTCATTCCGATTACCGTGATAAAGTTTACAAATTCAATTTATTTTTAAAAGAACATAAAAGCTCAAAGACAGTTAATTTTAAATTTAATAGTTCGTTCTTTTCTTTTATTATTTTTAATATATAAGAGTTATTATTTTTTAATTATTTAGTTTTTTAGTTTAATTTTAATGTTTTATTATCTGCGTACGTAATAATATTGTATAGGTTGCATTTAGTTATTAGCTAATAGCGAGCATAGTTGATGATAAGCCTGACATTTTTCTTGATGTTGATGTCTCATGCGTTAAGTGTTATACTGAGCTTGCAAACGGACAGATTATATCGTTTTTTAAAAACATTCTATTCCATTTTATCTCAATTTTATTATTATAATTTTTTTAAAATTTTAATAAAAAATAAAATAAATAATTCAATCTTTTTAAATCCATTTCATATAATTATTATAATTTTTTAAAATTTTAATATAAAATAAAATAAATAATTCAATTTTTTTAAATCATAAAATAAAATAATATTAAAAAATATATTCTAATAATATTTTATTTAATTTTAATCTCAACTCATTTATCTATAAAATCAAACGAGGTTGTCCATAGCCAAAGTCCCGTCGAATAAACCTCCAACCTCTAAATAGAGTTCTATAAATTCCAAACTCCTCTCTAAAACTCATGCAGATATATAAATATATATATATATATATTTTAAAACTGTAAAATTGAGGAACCAAAAATATATTTATCTATTTAGAAAAATTCTACTGATCATTCTCTTTATAGTACACCACATATCATATATAATTTTTTATTTTTTTCTCTTACCAAATATATGGTATACAGATAATGAGTAGAAGAACTTAACTAGTTTAGAAAGAATAAAACCAAAAAGAATTTTAAAAAATTAAAATAAATAAAAATAAGTGTGATATGTAAGAATGATGAGTAGTAAAACTCATTTATTTATAGATGAATGTTATGTATCAGACACTATTCACTCTCATAGTCTATACCTATAGTTTTGTTTTTTCATAAGGTGTAGGCCGGATGTTTTTCATAGGATGTGAGGTGTGAGATAATGAATAGTAGCTGATTAGAAGAATTTTTCTTATTTATATATCTTTATTTATTAGATTTTGATATGCATCAATCACTATTCACTCTCACGCCCTTTACTTGACAATTTTTTCTATATTTTTTTTTATAGAATATAGAGTGTGGACAATAAATAGTGATTGATAAGAAGAATTATTCTATTTATTTAGCACACATTGAACATCTATACAATCCACCCACCAATCAGCTTGAACTTCATATAGATATATGTACGTAGCCATGTATGCATTAATTTTGCTAGTACTCATGTCTCTGTCGTAATTTTTTCACCCTCAGTACCCGGCCCTAGCTTTGGCATTTAGCCTGCTGTTTGTTACTAGTGTGGAGTCTATATATATTGAGAGTGATGGTGTTCGTACTAGCTAATATTTAAGAGCGAGCATGGAGTTTATCTAGATCAGCTTGATATGTACGTACACACTAAGGTAATAGCTTGCTTAGCTGCGTTCGGAACGTTGGGTTAGATGATAAATAAATTTTTCCTTCAAACTAGCTAGGTACGTAATTTAGTATGTAAAATCACAATCTGTTTTTGAATATGTAAGAAATACATATATATATATATAGTACTATAAGTTCACATGAAATTATTATTATTTATTTATTTGCAAGTTTATTTATTCATAGCTTGGATATATCAAACATAAGATCAGATATTTTCTCAGCCCACTTCATCTAGCTCCAAGATAAACATAAAAACATAAAATCATCTTACTCAAGTTTTTAAAAATACCAAAAATTCAAAAACCATTTTCCAAATCATATTTATAAAAAGTTGAAAAATAAACCAAAAAATTTCAGCCCTAAGGGTTGGTGGCCACCAGCACAAGGTGGCTCCATTGGCCACCATAGTTGGCGAGCTCCTGCAACCACTCATGTGATTTTGCTTTTTTGTTTTTCATTTTTGATAATGCTTAAAAATAGTGTAACAGGCCAGAATGAAAGAAAGAGTCATTCTCAATCCATCGAGACTATTTAGACCACGCTCAGTGTTGTGTGAAGCTCCCGCTGGTAGTCCGGTGCAGCCGTACGGTGTTTGCGCGTACATCCATTACAGTAAACAATAAATAAATATATAGAAAATAAAGAAACATGGATACACAAATTTACGTCATTTGGCGAAACGAAAAATCAAGGGCACACTCCCAAAATTTATTTTTCTATGGATTGTTATTGACTTTTACATCATCTCCCGCATATTTTATCTATAAGATTCTCAAAGCCTTCTTTTGGAACGAATTGACCTTAAGAATCCTGGACAACTGGAGGGGATAAAATATCCCAAGCCTATAGCGGGTTCTAGACCGAGCCCAAGAGGAGGTTTCTTTAGGAGGGAAGAAAGAATGAAGGAATGAGGTGACAAAAGACTGAGAAAGGAGAAGGATGTCAGTAGAAAAAGTAGATATGTGACGTAAAGAAAAGAGGATGAGACAGTGAGGAAGAGAGACCAAGAGAGACTGTAAAACAATCACATTATAGTGGATTATCCCATCTAAAAAACCCTTGTGGACATAGGGATTATGCTGAGTCACATAAATCTATGTGTCCTCATCTCTTTATTTTTTCTGTAGTTACTTACTGTTTACTGTCATGGATATACGCGCAGACATTGTACGGTCGTGCCTCACCACCGTCGGGGGCTCCACACAATATCGAGTGTAGCCCGAATAGTCTCAGCAGATCGAGAATGACTTCTTCTACCCTCCGACCTGTTGCACTATTTTTAGGCTTGAATAATTCGATCGAGAATGACTTCTTATACCCTCCAACCTGTTGCACTATTTTTAGGCTTGAATGATTCCTTTCATAAATTTGTTTTTCATTTATTTATTAATCAAACATAAAATAATATTTTACTATGCATCAACATGCACCTAACGGAACCTCATCTTATAAAGCTTTTACAACTATTCACAATTCACATTTATCTATCATTGATCATGGCGGTCGATCGATCATGGTCTTATCTTACATCCAAACATACCACATATATATATATATATTGCCAAATTACTCAATTTAAATTTAGTCGTTAACATGATGTTATGCATATGACCCATTCTTGGTTTATCTTAAGGGTCAAAATTTAAGCGGGGTGCATGCATTTTGCAAAATGAGTGGAAGTTTTTTCATTTACATTTTTACCGAAGGACAATTCTTTAGGCATGCAGATATTTTCTTGTTTGGAGAATGGGCAACAACTCAAGATTGTAATTAAATACATAGCTAGCTAGCATATATATATACCCAAATCAACCCCATGTTGATTTTGGAAACATATATATAAGTCTTTTCTTTATATATATGGGATCCAAATATATGTGTGTGTATATATATATATATATATATGTTTTCAATTGCTTAAATTTGTTTGAAACATGACGGTTTGCCACATGCGGGTGACCTGCGCCCCCTGAAACTACTCCTATAGTCAAGATCAAGGTAAAAATTACTCAGATATGTAGTACACTAGGTGTGCATCAACTGGTGGAGAATACTTTGGGTCAATGGAGAGTGCCAAAAGGAGGTGAAAGGCACCACACGAGATGAGAGTAGAAACTAGAAGCAAACGAGAAGGACCACAAACAAAAAGTTTTAAGGCTCCTACGGGAATATGTGATCAATTATAGAGGCAATAAAAACAAAAGTGTCCAACTCGAAATTTAAAAACACGCAAACAGTACAGACCCCTCCACATGCAGGCCTACCCCTCCAGTTATCCCCACAAGGAATCCTTTGTATAGATAGATAGCCAATAAGAATTCAGAGAATAAGATGAAGTTCAAAACTTTAGCCAATAAACACTGAGATAAGACCAAGTAGTATGGGTCCGGAAAATTTCATCTTTTCCTGTAGAAAACCACCAAAAGTGCATGGGGCTCGCTTCAGAGAACAACCTAGACGATTGTGACCAGGATGAAAAGTGCCCTGTGTGGCCCTAACATCCACACTCTCGCACAAACCCACATAATAATTTAAGCAATTGGGCGGCCCCTGATTCTAAATAACTATACGAGAGGACATTTCAATATTCCTTTGAGTGAGAGACTAATTGGCAGTAGTCAGGAAACAATCCGGGTTTGCCAAAACATTTCTCTTCTTATCGATCGATCTGTGTTTCCCTCAACATTTTGTCCAGGATCAGAATATAGATAGATTTCTTCCATGATTACTGAAAAGAAAGCTGTAAATGCCATGGGTGGCAAGACGGCACGAGCTTGTGACAGCTGTTTACGTAGGCGGGCTCGCTGGTTTTGTGCTGCGGATGATGCTTTCCTTTGCCAGGCTTGTGATGCATCGGTTCACTCCGCTAATCTACTAGCGAGAAGACACGAAAGGGTTCGGCTCCAATCTTCATCTCTGAAACCCAACAATGATATTTCTGCAATAGTTGATGATAATTCTCCACCAGCATGGCACCGGGGTTTCAAGCGAAAGGCACGAACCCCTCGCCATAACAAGCCTGTATTGGTGCAACAGGCTAAAGAGGAAGAGAAATCCTTGGACCTTCTGCCTTGTGTTCCTGAGATTGGCAGTGAAGAAGTTTCGCAGGAGGCCAGTAGCAATGAAGAAAAACTTATTTTCCGAGTTCCTATCTTCGACCCTTTTGCCACTGAACTTTGCATTAATGAAATGGAGAACACGATTGATGATGAAAGAACCACTATGGGGAGTGATGAAGTAGAAAGAATGGTGGCTGAGGATTATGGACACGATAGGGTTTGTGAATTGGGTGAATTACATGGGTTTCTGTCCTCGGATATGGAGCTTGCTGATTTTGCTGCTGATGTCGAGAGTCTATTAGGAAAAGGACTAGACGAAGATTCTTGCGACATCAAAGGATTGGGACTTTTAGATTGTAAAGAGGAAGATGATATTGAGTTTTACGTTGATTTTGGAGAGGAGATGGAGAAAAAGGTCATTCCCATGGCGGAGAACAAAATGATGAATGGTGATCAAAGATGCGACGAGGAGATGAAGAGGGAGATATTTTTGAGGCTAAACTATGAGGAAGTTATTACAGCTTGGCCCGGCCAACGTTCTCCATGGACAACAGGGACACGACCGGAGCTCAATCCTGACAACTGCTGGCGGAACATCATGGTAATCTCTCTCTCTCTCTCACACACACACACACACACACACACACACCATCTTCAGGTCTAATAGTTAATTTACACTCTTTAATTTAAATTACTGTTTCATTAATTAGATGATTCATCTCATGTAGCACACTTCTTGTATAGATCTGAAGCCAACGTCCATCATGAATTTGTGCAAGGTACCGTAGTTTTTCAAAAAAAAAAAACAAAACAAAACAACAAAAGAAAAGAAACGAAAAATGAACGAGGCTGCAGGCATCTTATAGATCATGGAAATATATGATGAGCAGGAGATAGATGGGGTTAGGTTTTCAACAAAATTGATCACATGCCAAGGGAAGGGCAGAATCTATAATCAGTTAAACGGCATGATCATATATATAATTAATGTAACTTAGTTTAATAATCCACTATGCACAAGTACTGACACTAAACTCCACATCATACCGAAAATTATATCCATATATAGATCAAATTGCTGCTCAGTAGGTTGTTTAGTTATTTTTATTAGGGTCAGATTGATATATAGGCCGAAAGTCTTGGTATTGATATATGCATGTGTTTGACTGAAATATATAATTACAGGGTTCGTGCCCTAAAGATGTTCATCATCATCACCCATATGGGGAAACAGCATCAGTTGGAGGCCGTACAGACGGGTGTCGGGAAGCAAGAGTATCGAGGTACAGAGAGAAGAGAAGGACACGCTTGTTCTCGAAGAAGATAAGGTACGAAGTAAGGAAACTGAACGCTGAGAAGAGGCCGAGAATGAAAGGACGGTTTGTTAAGAGGACGTCCATGCTCATGGCCGGGACGACTACTACTACTACTACCACTACTACTTCTGCTTTTCCAGCTTACCTGACCAACAAGTAACCGCCAATTAACTACCAAGTTGCTTGGCAAAATTAGAATAAGATCGATGGTTAGCTGCTGCATGGTAGCTTATAACCTTTAACTCTTCCTTAATTTCTGTCTTTCTGTCTGTCTCTTTCTCTGATCTCTAACAAGACTAGCTAATTAATGTCCAGAACTACTACTACTTTTGAGCCCATGTCTAAGAACTCATGAGCTTCTTAGAGTTGTTGCAGATCGAAGCTGTGTTTTTCTTTTTGTCTGACCAGAATCTCGATCGTCTTTTCCAAGTATTGCTCAAATTTGAATGTATATAGAGCTTTACTTTATCCTGCGGCTGATCCTCCATTACCATTAATAAAAATTCTGCAAAATTAATTGTTTCTTCAAGCGACATAAATTAATCTTCATTATTAGCAGGTTGGGATTCGTACTTTTATATTTTATTTTTGTAATCAGGGTGGGATAGTATTTAATTGATCTAATGCTAGATCGGCGTGCTGGCCAAGGCATTCATTGAGATTTAATGCAACTAAAAATGAATGTACTTGCATGTATGAGGAAGAAGATCATGATATTGTTTGATATATTTCTCAAGAACATGCAAGTTGACTCCAATTTAGTATTTGATCCCTTAATTTCCTAAATTTGTATCGTCCTTAATTACTACTTATGTGTTCAAAATGTGATTAATCGTTTTTAAAATTAACAAATATATATATTTGACCCAAAGGAGGACATAAAGTATGAGCAAGCTGGAAAATAATTAACTCTAATTAATATGTATATATATATATATGCACACACACACGCACTACTAGGTAGGGACCTACGATACTCATGTGATAGTGTTGCTGCTAGGGCTATGCATAATGGGCCGTAAGTCCGATCCGTCCGAAATAACCGACTTTACCAACCCTTGAAAGACCGGTTCATCGATCAAATTTATGATATCGAGTTTTATACAAAAAATCTGTCGAAACCGTTGTTAACAATTGAGGAGAAATAACAATTGTTAACATGGTAATGAATTAAACAATATGAAAGTGTTTTAAGAATAATTGTTAATCTTATAATAGCAAAGGTAGCAAAATCAAGGACAGATAGGTTAATTAAAACATGGTTTCTAAACAAGTTAAGCCAAGAGGCATATATATAACTATTGTTAAATTTTAGTATTTGTTAGATGCTGGCATGTATTTATTTGTTTTACACATGATCAAGCTATCAAGAAAATAGTTAACTTGTTTTAAGGAGATGAATTTCTTTTTGTTCATAAAACTGATCTTCTCGACACATGTATAGTTTTCCTTTACTCATGTAAGCCTCATGCCCAAAAAAATAACTCATACCATATGATGCTATTCCTAAAAAAAATTGCACAGGAACCTAATCATAAGCCAGTCATAGCACAAGGGGATGATCAAATTTACCTAATTTACCTCGAGTGTAAAAACATAATTTTATTTAGAGAGGCACTACAAACCGGATGTGGTGAAAAGCTGGAATTTACACTCTCTAATGAAAGGGTGACACGTATGCTATCTAACATATATATTTACTTTAGAATCGATTGTGTGTACGTTATAGATTTGTTGGCATCTCTTTCTCTCATAACTCTCTCTCTCTCTCTCTCTCTCTCTCTCCTCAAGCCATCTGAAATGGGGAAGCAGCTCCACAACGTCATTGGTGATTAAACTCTCAAACTCTAGGGACTGAATTTGGAATTTGGGTTTCCATCCCAAGGCTTCTTAAGGTGTTGTAATCTCATTAGTGTCTAGAAACTGAGCTCCTTGATGGGCAAGAAACAAGGTGATATATCCCACGCTTTGTAGCATTTGAAGAAAAAGAATTTTGTCCTCCAACATTGGGATGGAAAAGTATGGTTCTTGTTCCTCAAACTCATCAAACTTCAAGCTTTCTATAGTGAAAAGTTCTTGCTTCGTACAGGAGAGCTGAGGGGGGAGATAGAGAAAGAGAGAGACACATGCTTAATGAGAAAGAGAGAGAAAGTGATGAGGGGGGAGGGAGTCTTCGTACGGGAGGTTTATTTCCTCAGATCGTTTCTAGCGTAAATAGTCTAGATTGCTTACGCGGCTTTCTATTGGAGGGTGTAAAATCAAACTGTTCACCACATCCATTTTAAAGATTTTCTCTTTTATTTAAGAGACAATACAATTTAATTAAGGGAAAATAGACATTAAGCAAAAGATGGATAAACAAACAAAGAGGCAACATTAATTATCTAAATGAAAACCTTAAGAATAGGTAATTTTGCCCATCACACTATATATTCATTTGATGATAGACACTTTTATAATAAACTAGCTAGAAAAAAGACTTGAAGAAGTTTTGCACACTTTAAAGTTGGCGAATATGGATTTCAAGGTTCATCACATATACTGTGAAGGAAATTTCTCGGTAGATTTTCTTGCAAAATTAGGGGTGGAGGGGTGCTCGGCTACTTGAGATAATTATGTGGACATACCAAGGTTTCTAAGGGGATATTGCTTCAAGCTGGAGAAATTAGCTTGCCGCAGATTTGTTTATAGTTGTTTGGTTGTACTTTTCTTTTGAGTTTTTGTTGGGTTTATTTTTTTATCTTTTATTTTTTGATGTGGTTTATGTTTGGGTTTTATCAAGCTGGATTGAGGTTTTGTTTCCAAGGTATTCTTCTGCCTCAAGTGAGGGTTGTCAATTAAGTTTCGGAAGTTCCGCCCTCTTCTACCAAGATAAATAAATAAAGTATCGATACCAATAATTTAAACTATACTTTATAATTTTGTATGATATCTCATACTGACTAATAAGTGTAGATGAATCACACATTGATTATGAGTAAGAAGTTCATGCTCTATGTAATGATTCTAATGGAGTTCTAATTGTACTATTGACTAATTCTTTTGGAGTATGACTCAAATGTGGCTTAGGTTTTCTATTGAGCCATTACAAATGGTATTAGAGCCTAGTCCAACATGTGTGGGAATTACTATGCCACCAATGATGTAATGACCCAACAAGAATGCAGTCAGGAATTTCAGGGGAGAAGATTGTGATACTTCATATTGACTAATAAGTATAGGTAACATACATATCTTAGCTACCATGCAACGTCTTATGTTTTAAGGCCTTCACTTGCCAAGATCCTTTGGATTAATTGGCAACCGTACCCTTGGTTTTTCACTAAGAGAAGCAATGATCGAATTCCCCTCCCATGTATATAAAAAATAATAATAAAAAAAGGCCTTCACTTTACAATTTGTGAAAGCTAAGTATCATCAACACATGCATATCATATACAATATTCTTCAATGTATATATAATTGAACAGTTCCATTCTTTTGATCTTCCATTAGACAAAAGAGTTTTAAAAAGCTTTACTCCAAGAATCTTTAGACTAAAGTGTTTTGGCTAAACCCATCGAAAGAAAGTAAAAGAAATAGAAGGCATATTTCCTGTACACAAAACTTTTTCCAAATGTCTGGATCTTTATTCTTATGGTACTTTACGTGGCCAATAAGACAATAAACGATGCTTCGTGGACCCCCCATTATTATATCATATAACTATAATATATTTTATATATGTATAGTAGAGATGCAGAATGCTATATATTACCATCATTCATTTGAATCTATATATATATCATCATTCATTTGAATCGTTAAGAGCCTTTATTTTACAAATCTTATATAGAAGAAAGCTGCCAAAGTGCGCGCGGCTGAACTGGGAAGCTTACATTTGTTGCTGCATGTGAGTATTGATATTAATTGGTTCTTATGTTGTTTGTATTTATATGCTTTTTTAAGTCAATTTTTGGTAATTACTTCACCCCCCCCCCCCCCCCCCCCCCCCCCCCCT
>QEOT01123821.1:39672-92510 GCA_003123785.1 Pterocarya stenoptera
GTCTGTTGACCAAGCCCATCCTGGTGGATCTCCATGTGCAGCTGAAAGCTTTTGACTGGTTTTCCCCAGCTCCTAATTGCTCTTGATCAGATATAGTACAGATTACAGAATCCTTTCCCTTCTCGTTTAAGAAAACTAATATGACATTTTATTGCTTTTTGACCAAGGAAAAAAAATATTCACATGCAGGGCGATGATCATATTTAGTTGCTTTCCCATATGAATTTTCAGATCTGTGCATGTCATGATATATATTGCGCGTGTAAATGCATGCAATTAGTAGCGAATGACTTAAATACGTTTTGTCAATCATCAAAACAAGGCAACCCAGAAGGAAATACCCTGGGGTTCTAAGAGAGTAAATGAATAAAAATTCTAGCTAGGTAATTACAAAAAAAAATGACCTTTACTTTATTCCCAAGGAATAATTAATGGTGATAAGCTATTTTTTGTCTACTGCACTAAACTTTTCATTGATTGACACTAATGGATACAGCTGCTTTACCATCAATATATATTTGCAAGCATTGCTTGGTCGAGCCATTCATAGCTTAAAGCCTACTAAAGTAACCAACTTTAAGTGAATTTTTTATTTAGTTTACCAAAGCAGGAAAGCAGGCAAAAACATCAAGATCACACCCCCACGTACCAACTCTTCTCATGGTAAAGACAAATGAGGTTGAGACCGGGTCCAGTAAATTGATCATTAGGATCATATCATCAGTAGTACTACTACTCAGTTTCCCTCATTCCTACGCAATTGAAAAATTAGGAACTTTAATTTGCCTGAAATTAAGATACTCTATATAACCTATAGCTAGCGCCTAGCTAGCTAGCTAATTGATGAATCTTTCGACTCTGATCTCTCTCAGTATTACTGATCCCCGGCCTCTAGCTGCATGGGGCCACTAATTTTAAAAAGAAAACCCTAAAAAGAACAGTCCTAAAGGGTTTGACTAGGGCCATGTTTTCATATCATTTTTCAACTAGTTAAAGAAGAGAGACAAGGAGATCATGATGAGTAGTACTGCTCGCTTCGATCTGCATGCTCCAAATATGTCTGAATTGTCCAGCATCTTTTGTTGACTCACTTTTGAGAAACAAGACTTGTAATCTGCTACCCTTTCCTGCAACCAAATAATAAGGCACCAAAATAAAACCACATCAGTCAAAACCTAAAAACAAAAAGTTCAAACCTTTGACAATCTAACCTTTTCATTAACAGAAGCAAAAGCAGAAGATACCCACCCATAGTCTGTTGACCAAGCCCATGCTGGTGGATCTCCATGTGCAACTCTGGTGCCTAAGAACAATAAACAATGGAATCGAATTGATCTGGGGCAACTATACTTTTAATAACTTAAAATTAAATGCCACAAATACTTGCTTCACTTTGTATTGGATGCACGTCAATTTAGGTTGTTATATCAAATGGATTTAAGTCCAAGATTCTTTGTTTAGAAAATACTCACAGCCACCATACTACAAGGCAAGAAATTTATATGCGCTTCTGAAATAAGACATAAAGTTACATTACAATGGACATAAACAAGAGTGTAAGATAATAAAACAAACACCAAAAGTGATCTGCTATCATAACTTAATTCCATTTCTACCTAAACCAATAACACTAGAAAAACCAGAAGCATCAACATTGAGCCAAGCCTCCCAAGGATCATGTTCTCCAGTAAAAAGTGCATGCAACCCCTACAATTAGATCAGAACATGGGCAAGTGTGCGCAAGGTGCTCCATATTCTTACATCTACATATGTGCATTTCTCTTCCAGTGAATTAGAAAACAAATATCACATTGTAATCTTGCAAGTTAGATCTTATAACCAATTATCCCCAAGAAATTCAAGCCCATGTGAAAGCATTAGTAGTGTATACTGTAAAGGTTTTGTATTGAAGTATTGATTGAGTTTCCAAGCCAATAAATTACATAAATGGTTTCAGATTTATATCCTATGGGAGATAAAAGAAATTAATAAAACACAGGAACTCAATCAATGACAGGAGCAGAAACTAAGTGAAACTAACCCAAGAATAAAGGCACAATCATCAACTTGGCATGAAAGAAAAATCTAAGGAAATACAGAACATAATGCACAAAACCTCAGAATATAAATCCCAAACTATTTAGGCAGCACATTCTGCTGCAACGACTCAACACAAGTCAGAAAAGACATTCAACCCACTCGAGCATTTTCAGGACCAATAAGTCTGTAACCAGATTCTAGAATATTGGCTTGTGATAGAATGAAGCCAATATTGGCCGGCGATATCATGCAGTGAGTGGACAAACCCATAAACAAACTAGACCACACAGATATAAACAAACCCATAAACAAACTAGACCACACAGATATAAACACAAAAACTAATCCAAACGGAACTAAAACAAGAAATCAAGCAAATATAACAGGAATGAAAAGAACCCATAAATGTGAAAACATAAGGCAATATCAGGGCTTGTCGTGGTGGTCGCTTGGCGTGGAGTGGTGGCTCGGGAGGAGCACGGTGGCGCTGGCGAGACATGGTGGCCGTGGGCTGCGAACAGAGCAAGGGAGAGAATGAGGGCCTCGGACTGAGAACTGGGCTAGGCGTGGACGAGAAGATGGATCCGACGGAGAACTGGCGACGGCGTCGATGTGTGGGTGGTGGCGAACGGCGCCCCTAGCGGCGGCGATATAGAGAAATCCGAGAGAGAGAGGGGTGAGGCACCAGATTCGGGGAGGCAAGAGATCCGGCGGGGCCTGGGGGAGAAGGAGGGGGTGGCCGTCGAGGTGAGGTGGCGGTGGCTTGGTGCTGTTGCTGGTGGACGGGCTATGCGTGGCGGCGTGGGTTGAAGGAGAAGAGGGTGGGGGAGGCAGAGTGGGGGAGGGAAAGAGAGGGGAAATCGTAAAGCGGGGGGGGGGGGGGAAAAGAAATGAGGGAAATCGTAAGGCCCTTGGTTTAAATTTAATTTAGCAATTCCGGCACTTTCATTTCGCCGCTAATAACTTTTCTTTTACACAAAATGCTCTTACAACGACAATATTGGCCTTAAATTGTTTTAAGAAATCGCCAGAAATTCATTCTATTTGTGGAATTTCTTTCACAACGATATTAAAATCGTTGCAAAATGTGTGAATTTTATGAAAGGTTATTGCAGCGCTTTTTATTCACTGCAAAACTAACTATTGTGGCGATTTTACAATTCGCCGAAATGAAAACACCGCTACAGTTACGAATATTATTTGCGGCGACACTAAAGCGCCGCAAAAGATTAAATTGTCGCCGCAAATAAGCAAACAGTAATTTCAGCATCAATTTTTTTTAACCTTGTTCTGTATTTCTGCGGCGATACAAAAATCGCCGCAAATATGGATTAATTGCAGCGATTTTTTACCGGCGATCAAAAAATCGCTGGAAAAGGTCATATTTCTTGTAGTGGGTTAAATATGTGGGTTGAATCGAATGACTCACCTCTACCGTGTTTCTTTCTTCTCAAGCATTCCAATCTATGATTTTCATCTCAATAAATTTGTACTGCTATAGTCTGCAAGAGATTAGAGCATGACATACATTAAAAATGATACAAGTTTACAAAAAGAGAAATAGGGAGTTCATACAGGAATCTATGAACTGCATAGCTTACATCAAGTACCCAGCTTAGAAAAGAAGTCTATTGCATAAAAAAATACCATAGCCTTGGAAATATAAAATTTATACTTATAAATATAGTAGAAAACAAATGTTTTCTACTATATTTATTAATTCAATATGTCTAGTGGAATACAATCATTAATCTATAGGTCCTGTATTGAAGAAGCGAGTTCCAAAAGAATCTCAACCTCACTATTCAAGGATTAGCAGAAATATCAGGTTTTTTGCTATGGCTATTTAATTATCTCACCCTTATCTGGACTCATGACTTAATCCTTCCACGATGTAATTAATTCGCTATGCAAAGTTCACAAAAAGCACCAAGATAAATGCCAAACTGGAGCAAGGATAGTAGCCTAGTCCTAAGAAGAAAAAATTTTAAAAAAAAATGAGGAAGAAGAAAAACACTGACAGAAAAATATTATTTATAAGGTTACGGGAGTTTAAGTCCAAGATTCTTTGTTTGGAAAATACTCACAGCCACCATACTAAAAGGAAAGAAATTTATATGCACTTCTGAAATAAGACATAAAGTTACATTGCAATGGACATAAACAAGAGTGTAAGATAATAAAACAAACACCAAAAGTGATCTACTATCATAACTTAATTCCATTTCTACCTAAACCAATAACACTAGAAAAACCAGAAGCATCAACATTGAGCCAAGCCTCCCAAGGATCATGTTCTCCAGTAAAAAGTGCATGCAACCCCTACAAGAACAAATCTGCGATATAGTTAATGCACCCGATATTCACAACAAAGAGAACAGAATCTTGATTTACAAAACAATATGCATACTGGAATAGATCCTTGCAACTCAACTTCAACCAGATTTGGAACTTAGTCATGGGTTAAGCAAAGTCTTGACTGCAACATGAAGGAAAGCCGAATGGTTTGACTTAGTGACAGGGATGACCCAAAAAGAAGTACCATTAAAGGTGGAGCAAAGTATATGTATGATACTAAGGATCCACCAACAGCTAGGTAAAAAATTATGAGGAAGTCATGCCCGGCCTATAAGAAGATAGGCCAGGCATATGGGAAGACTTCCACACGGAATTGATAAACTAATAAAATAATCAAATGAAGGAAAGGAATATTATTTGTAACAAAAGACGCTTTTTCTTCTACTTAAGTGCATATGACACATAAAAACCCCATTTTGCCAATTTATTTGTTCAATTAATTGCAAGTGCATTACAAGTAAACAATAAATGAAATAAGTTAAAGTGAAATAAAAGCTTGCAGTAATCATTATACTAAAGCAAACTAGTAAATCAACCAAAAGCAATTTTATTTAAACAATTAAACTAATGCAAACACAAGTTCCACGAAATTCTAGAAAGCATCAGAACGAATTGACATAAATTTGTAATTCGTTCTTACTTATCCAGCAAGATTCATATGGACTCAAAAAATAGTTATATGGCTAAGTTCACAGCCATAAAAGCCCTATTTTGTAATTTCCCCTAATATCAAACCAAAGCCTCACAAAGTAAGATAATTGAATAAAACATTCAAATCCAAACAATTGACTTTCAATCAGTAATTACTAGGTAACCATTCAATCCTACACCAGCTAGCAACATTGGCTACATTTGTAAATTCTACCATGGCTGGTGAATGATCACCATATTTTATTGATTTATCAACAAGTATTGTTAGTTCCGATAGCCAAAATGCATATGAGATTAGTAAAATCAGAATTGCAATATGAGCAAAAAATTAAATGCCACTGCACTAACACAGAACCACATAACATATGAAGTTTGTAGTGCATGCAGGCACACAGGCTAGTAGAATGCACAAAACACAAGCTGAACAAAGTTCCAATAAATTAGTTGTCAGCAGGGCTAGAAATAACAGCACACAACTTATGTTAATTCACGAAGTAAGCAAGATACATTTTCCAGAAAATATGGTAGGAATGTAGTGGTCTTGAGTTGTCTGAGATATGTACCAATGACCATATGAAGGCAAAAAGGGAAACCACTTCGCCCCTACATAGAAGTCAAGAAATCAGATTGAGTTTTAGATCTTACTTACTATATCTCTAGACAGATTGAGCTGGTTAAAGTACTAACATTACTGTGATATCCTTGTTTATAAAAAATAAAAAATAAAAACAAAGTACTAACATTAATGTGATATCCTTGTTTATAAAAAATAAAAAATAAAAACAAAGTACGAACATTAATATGATATCCTTGTTTATAAAAAATAAAAATACAAACAAAGTACTAACATTACTGTAGAAGACAACTTTGTAAAATTGAAGCATAGACTAATAATGAAATAAGACAACATTGATATCTCAACATAATGGCAATAGTTTCTGCAGCCAAAGAAATAACCAACAAAGAGGACATATATTGCAGCTTCTCCAAACTAAAAGGTGTCTTATTAATGGACATATATATCCGCAGATCTTGCGGCTATATCAGGAAAGCAATGCCTGCAATATCCAATCCTACAAAAGTTAACAAATATTACATAAAGAAATCTCTATCCTTTCAACTTCCTTCAGTACTAAAAAAATCCACCAAGAAACCAAGCCAATACAACTTTATTCCCTCATCTCCATTCATTTCTTCAAGGTATAATAATTTCATGTTATACTCCCATACTTGGCACTAAGTCAAGCCATTTAAACTCCACATTCCAAGCATTATAAAGAAATTCATAAAAATGTTTAATAACATACTTGTTGCCCAATAACGGTCTATTGAGTTTTCTACATTATAGATGGGTCATAACCATGGATTAAGAATGTATAAATGATAGAAAATTGCTAGGAATTGAAGGAAACAAAGAGTCAAAATCTAGAAATTTCACCAAAATAGATTTTGGATAGCTTTTAGTAACCTTGTTGGAACCAAGAAGTGTGGGAAGCTAGGGCTTACTTGATGGCTGGTTTTGCCCTTGTTTTTCTGTAGTTTATCACACAAATAAGTAACTTTAGTTGAGTAGATAATGAAGTTGAAAATGGAAATGAAAATGGGCTTATTTGGAAATATATTGTATAGCAGAAAATTTATGCACAAACTTATACAACCAATAATTTATTTATATACTTGTTTCAAAATCTCCCTCCTTCAACCATAATCACAACTACATAAGCAAAGGAACTAGTGTTGAAGAGAAATTGGAAAGAAGCATGATTTATGTGTAGACATAGCATAAAAACAGCAAGGAGCTAATTGATGCATGTCTTGGTAAACCAGAAAATTTAAAGACAAAACTTACTAGCTTAGGTGAAATTCTTGATTGTTTGCTTTAGGTTATTAGCTTGAGGAGAAGGTTAAAAATACATACTAATCTCAACTGGTTTAACACATAAAAATGGAAGCCTAAACATAATTAAAAAATTGATTCAAATAGAGGAAGAAGTATAGTTAAAACTATAGCAGATTTTTTTATAGAACTGTATAGCTTGGAACAAAACAGGGCAGAAAATCATCTCACCTCTTCAATAGTAAGTTGCTCTTATTATACTTGTTTCTACCTTACTTCCACTTGATTATACACTCAAAGAAACTAGTATTAGATAAAAATGTAAGATTAAATGGAGTTGGAAGACACCATGACAGAAACAGTACAGAAAAATTCAAAACTTGAAACAAGTGTGTTGTTATTGTCTTTTGGCTGCTGTATGAGAACTAATAGATGGAAAATGGAGTCTCATACTAACCTGAAATATATCTTCTTCCAAATGAAATTTAAACCGAGGTTCCAGCCTTATAGAGTGAAGAAGATATAAACTGAAAATGAAGGAAAATAAGTGTTGTAGCACATGGAGCAAACCAGAAAATTGTTAGAACTTGTGACAGCTTTCTCAACTCTAACCTAAGGTTCATATGAATGATTAAACATAACCGGCAGACACAAATTTCATAAAAGAGAGCATTTTCTGTTGTACTTTCGGTTTGCACAAATACTTAATTGTAGGAGTGAAAGGAAGCAGTTACCAATTGAGATTGGGGCTTAGCAAACTTCCAAAAGTCGAAAGACAGTGGTTGTAATGGCTAGAGATGAAGAGATCTCTTCATATCAAGAAAAAAAGTGCAGTTGAAAAATAGGCCTAGATTCCTCCAGTGTTTCCCCAACAGCCCATCAAGAACTTCAAACCACTGTAAACAATTAAGTGAGAAAAGCTGGAAATTACACGAGAAGGAAAAATTTTGGTCTGCTGGCATTATAAACAGAAAATGATATGATCACGTGTTCTTAATTTCACATCTGGCTAGCTACCTGCATAATAATTGTAAACTCAACTACATTTTACACTTCACACAATAGCTATGTAATCTTAGTTTAGAATCAAGATAAGGCCCATGAGTCACTTGGAAGTCTCAATAATAAGTTAATTTAAGGGAACACGGGTAAAACCAAAACTAACTTTACCTAGTATTTACACTTCAGTCAGTTATTTACAAATGGCTAGATGAAAACTGATTTTGACAAGAAGTTTATTATGTATGTCTCGATTTTTCAGTACTCTAGCATGTCACAAAATGATAAATGTAACTAAATTGAATTTACATAGGAAAGGGAAAGAAAAGGGGCTGATTAGAGGTTAGAAATTGGAATGTTAAGCTTGAAAGCAAACTTTTTCTTCACAAGTTAGACAACTAACAGCTTGTGCATTTTCATGTTTTCAAATTTTCGCAATTAAGATGTCACAAATAAATGTAGTACATTGTGAGTAGCTCCCTATGGCTAACATCCAAATTATTGGCCTTGATCCCCTTCGATCCCCTCTCTAAAATAATTAACATTAAAAATTCATTGAACATGTCCCATCTAAGAAGTTTTAAGAACTAAGAAGTAGTACTCGAGAGCCTCTCTTCACAATATCGTAAATATATAGGTGAGAAGTAAAACTATGGTTTTGGTAAAATTTTCAATTAGCATCTATATATTAATTTTTCTTTTGAGGTCAGAAGTAAAATAAAGTGGAAGGCATTGCCATAATAAACAAGTTAACTTTGTATAGTTTAAGAATATATAGCCAAAAGAAAAACAAAAGTTCAACAAAAAATAAAACCAAGTAAAGAGTAAATATAAGGTAAAAAAACATAGAGATAAAAAGTGAAACTTAACCATCAGAAGTATGGACAATCAACTTCCTACAAATTCACATGCCTAAAGAGAATAAAAATGAAGTAGCCTCAAGTGGTGTACTGAAAATCCTGCAGTGAAAAGCTAAAAAGTTCACTACTTTGCCACTGGTAATTGACATATGCAGTTTCATTGAATATAAAGCAACTAATATATGGTAATTGACACATGCAGTTTCAAATTAATGCAAGAAGTTTACATGACTAAAGCAGAGTAAGCCAATAGCAGAGACCATTCTCACTGCATCCATTCAGCAGAAGCAATGGGAATATCACTCCTTGATGTCTATGAATATTGGACATTTTTCTAATTAGCTGGTTTAGTACTATAAACATGTTTCGATTAGTTGATCATAATACAAGAAACTTAACCATCAGAAGTATGGATATTTACTAATGAGCAAATACACACGAGGATATTTACTAATGAGCAAATAGAAACACTGTCATAAAAAAGAAAAGCAGGATGTCATATTCTTGTCGTGCCTTGATGGGTGGGATTGTGTGTTTTTAACATTTTTCAGATTTTCATGTCCCCAATAGCATGCCATATTTGAAATCCATGCACATGTTTGTAGTATATAGGGTAGATAAAGTATGAACTGTAACTTTAACATTATGAACAAGTGAGCTTTAAAATAGATGAATTATGTTGCTATATATCAACAAGAAGAGGATCAAAGACTGATCCCCTCGCTAGTTTGTTTATGGATTTGTTTATAAACATAGATATAAACAAACCCATAAACAAACTAGACCACACAGATATAAACACAAAAACTAATTCAAACGGAACTAAAACAAGAAATCAAGCAAATATAACAGGAATGAAAAGAACCCATAAATGTGAAAACATAAGGCAATATTAGGGGTTGTCGTGGTGGTCGCCTGGCATGGAGTGGTGGCTCGGGAGGAGCACGGTGGCGCTGGCGAGACATGGTGGCCGTGGGCTGCGAACAGAGCAAGGGAGAGAATGAGGGCCTCGAACTGAGAACTGGGCTAGGCGTGGACGAGAAGATGGATCCGACGGAGAACTGGCGACGGCGTTGATGTGTGGGTGGTGGCGAACGGCGCCCCTAGCGGCGGCGATATAGAGAAATCCGAGAGAGAGAGGGGTGAGGCACCAGATTTGGGGAGGCAAGAGATCCGGCGGGGCTTGGGGGAGAAGGAGGGGGTGGCTGTCGAGGTAAGGTGGCGGTGGCATGGTGGGGTTGTTGGCGACGGGCTGTGCGCGGCGGCGTGGGTTGAGGGAGAAGAGGGTGGGGGAGGCAGAGCGAGGGAGGGAAAGAAACGAGGGGAAATCGTAAGGCTAGTGGTTTAAATTTAATTTAGCAATTCCGGCGCTTTGTTTTCGCCGCTAATAACTTTTCTTTTACACAAAATGCTCTTACAACGACAATATTGGCCGTAAATTGTATCAAGAAATCGCCGGAAATTCACTCTATTTGTGGAATTTCTTTCGCAACGGTATTAAAATCGTTGCAGAATGTGTGAATTTTCTGAAAGGTTATTGAATCGCTTTTTATTCGCTGCAAAACTAGCTATTGTGGCGATTTTACAATTCGCCGAAATGAAAACACCGCTACAGTTACAAATATTATTTGCGGCGACACTAACGCGCAGTAAAAGATCAAATTGTCGCCGCAAATAAGTAAACAGGAATTTCAGCATCAGTTTTTTTTAACCTTGCTCTGTATTTCTGCGGCAATACAAAAATCGCCGCAAATAAGGGTTAGTTGCAGCGATTTTTTTCCCGACGATCATAAAATCGCTGGAAAATGCATATTTCTTATAGTGTACTTGAAATATCAGTACCGTACGTGTACGTATAAGATAGTACTTCATGATGAGGTAACGTACGTACGTTAGGAGTGATCAGGAAGATTTATCTTAGTATTTTTTCCAGCTAGTACACAAAAATTATCAATCGGAAGACAACTTTACAGAACAAGAACGTGGAAAGTGAAAGGTAGCCTCCTTAATATAAATATATATATATATATTTATATTAATTTGGTAGGAGCAGGCACCTATATATCTATATTTCCTGTTTAAAAATACTACTGCATTTTTTATATAATAAATATGAATTTTAAGATACATATAAATTAGAACAACTTGTACAACAAATGTAAATTAGATAATCATAAATTTTTCAATTTTACAAATGATTATAAATATATTTGAAAAGAATAAAGGAAATAGAAAATATATAATTATTGAACACATAATTAATCAAATGTTTAGAACTCATTATATTAAAATCATAATAGGAAATACATTACTCCACTCGTTAAGACCAATTAGACATAATAATAATAATAATAATAATAATAATAATAATAATAATAATAATAATAATAATAATAATAATAATAATAATAATAATAACAACAACAACAACAACAACAACAAAAATAATAACAATGACTTTCTTATAAATTAAAAATTAAAAATAATATTATTTTTAATTGTTTCAGAAAATATATGGGTATAATTTTTATTGGAATGATAAAATGTAAAAATAGACTATTAATTTGAAATTTAAAAAAGTATAATGTTTTCTTCAGATGAAAATAATATTATGTTAAAAAGTGTTAATCAGTATGATTTATTATTATGAGAAATAATCTGAAGACGATTATTATTTTTTTAAAACAATAACCACTAATAAAATATTATTCTTTAAATTTGAATACAATATTTTCATTTATGAACTTAAATATAATATTATTATTCTTTCAGATTTTGAATTGCAATATTGATTTTAAAAAATAAAAGCATGTTCTTACCAAAATAATTCTATAAAGGATAAAAATGTTATTAATTATTTTTCATAATAAGTTAAAAAATTCAAATAATAAACGGAGGGCGCATAAATTAGCTAGAATCCAAAAATAATAATTGCATTTTGTAAAATGAAAATATTATTAGTCCAATGACTATGATTTATTTTTATGAATTACAATGAAAAATAATATGAAGATATTTGTTTTTTCAAATAATATTATATGCAAAAAATATTATTATTTTTAAATCTAAGAAGAAATGTAAAAAATATCCTAAGTTATTAATTTATTACACAAAAGTTCAATAAACCAAAATCTTCCATTTAGATTATTTGTAAGTTACTAATATTTCATTCTTATTATTAATATATTCTGACTAATATTAGAATAATATAAAATTGAATTTGTATTTTTTATGACGAGTTAGAGGGACAAAGACGTAATTATACAAATGAGGACAAAAACTTGTGAATTTAAACAAAAACAGTGCCCATGGCCGTGCACTGTTTACGTATGTGCACAGTGTCATCAACGCACCAACCAAAGGAGAAAAGGGCTAAAATGTAATTCTCACGTCAAACAAAAACTAGTGTTCACACTGTGAAAGTGCCATGGACGCTAGGTTTAGAGGCTATCGACGCTTTTATATATGGAAAATGCTAGAGCTCCCGCTGGGGGCTCTAGTGTTTTTTTATATGTGTTTTTTTAGTTTTTATTTTTATATAGATATTTTTAATAATTTTTAATATTTTAAAAATAAAATAAAAATTACAATATTATTAAAAAATATTTCTTTAATTATGAAGTAAACTAAAGAATTATAATTTTTTATTTTATTGCGTGATTAAGGAAGTATTTTTTAATTATTTTTTTTTACTTTCTAATTAAAGAAGTATTTTTTAATGATATTTTAAATTTGAGAGGAAAAAGCTAGAGTCCCGTTGGGAATTTAAAACATCATTAAAAAACACTTCCTTAATCGGAAAGAAAAAAAATCATTAAAAAATATTTTTTATTTTACTTCGTGATTAAGGAAATATTTTTTAATGATTTTTTTTACTTTCTGATTAAAGAAGTATTTTTTAATGATATTCTAATTTTATTTTATTTTTTTAATAATATTAAAAAGTATTAAAAAATTTACATAAAAAATAATTTTTAAAAAAATACACGAAAAAAAACACTACATCCCAGCGGGGGCTATAGCACTACCCTTTAATGTTGAACGTCATGCTATTATATTTTATCAAGACGAAAGAAACAGAAAATATAAAATTATGAAATACATAATAAATTAGATGTTTAGAACTCTTTATATTGAAATTATAATAGGACAGGCATTGCTCCATTTGTTATAAAACCATATAGACGTGCAAAATAATAATAATGATAATTTTCTTAAGAATGAAATGTGTTACCATAGAAAATAAAATGGTGGATATGATCAATTAAAGACCAATAATAAATTAATGCATAAATTGAAACCTAAAAATAAGAATTACATTTTGTAAAATGATAATAATATTAGTCCAAAAACTAATATTTATTTTTGTGAAATATTGTGCAAAATAAGATTAAAATAATTGTTAATTTTTTCCCAAATAATATTATACGGGAAGAATAATAATATTTTTAAATCTATAAAGAAATATAAAAAAATTTATGAATTATTATTGAATTAGTGCTCGCATCAAGTCGAGAAACAATAACTCACTGCAAGGTAAGCTACAACATCTCGTACTGGAGCAAGAAAAGAGTGCTCGTAACCTGAGGGAGCTACATCTCCTCATCAGCACTGCCATTTGAGCTGTCATCCTCCCAACAGTCATCGATAAAAGTTTGGTCGTCAACAAATTCATTAGATCTTTCTTCTAATGTCAGGGGAAGAACAATGATGGGCACAATATCTGGCCTAAGCCATGTAGATGGTAGGCTGTTGTGGTCAATGTGTACAATTGTGTAAACATTAGAAGATTCATTCTCCTGATATGCATCACCCTCGGTAGGATGTTTTCCATCATCAATCAAGGGCAACTGTGGAATATCATACACATTCCTATACGTGATCTTTCGTATCACATTCCAAGACCCACCTATGTTAGTGTTTCTGATGTAGAAAAACTTGTGAAACTCGGCACGCCAATGTAAATGGCTCATCTTTATACCATGTATGAGACACATATTACAACTAGTAAGATGGTCAGATACATGTATTCCTCGCCTGACATCATTGACATCAAACCAATTACACCTAAATAACCCGACATTCTGTCATCCCACGTAGCGTAGCTCCAATATGTCATTTATAACACCATATAAATCTACCATCTTTGACTACAACTAACATGCAACTAGCACACCACTATTTTTTGTCTTAGATTTGTGTCACTCACGATGCTTTGTATGAAACCTAATACATTTCATTATAAAACTAGTATATGATGTCGCCCAAGGGTCAGGACCACAAATTATTGCATAAAGATCATTAGAGACTTGGTTAGAGGTGGAAGAATACAATGCTTGTATCTATTGTCATGGAAGGTAGATTGGCGGAAAATATGATAGCAAAAGCACGCATACACATTCATTTAGAAACAACATTTAACTAAGGAAGATACATGTTTTTTTCTTTCCTTTTAGACAGAGAAGCTTTGCCTTCTCTCTAGGAAGCAAACCAAACCCTCCAAGTGCTATCGCCGGAGAGGAAGGAATGAGCCTCGGCTCTACCTTCCTCTCCATTTCCTTTTTATTTTCCTCTTCATTTCCACTACCTATTTGTGAATATGTTTTTATGGTAGTGTTTTTCCACCGGCACGGATTTTCTCAAATCTGTTGCACTCTGGCCAGGAACAATCGACACGTTGCCCACCACGAAATTCCCCTCCCGCCGATCTACTGGGACTACACGGAACCGCCGATCTACTGGCCTTCACGCACCGCCGCACCCCGACAGCTCCGCCAGGTACACGCGTTGCACTAGCAGACTCCCTATCCTCCGATCCTTTAGATCGGCCAAATGCGTTCTCATCCCACCGGCGTGTGGTCCTCACGCTCCACTCTAGAGGCTTGGGTTGACTATTCCTCCGCTGCAGATATGCTCTTTCCATGCCGGTCTATCTAGGTTATTGCTTTTCCTAACCGATGATCTTGTAAGAAAGACTAAAGACCTTACCAACAAATACCTCAAGACTTTCAACTATAGTGCATCAACTTGCACTGCTTCTAGTGGTGACTTACCTTCAAAAAGTCTTTTAAGACAGTTCCCTCTTAGTAGGGACTGGGTAGAGACCAAGAAATTAGTTTCAGAACCCGTTTATTTTTTCTTTTTTTTTCACCACATCTGCACCGTGTTTGTCGTTTTGGGGTATCTTGTTGGGGAACCCCAGCCCATCTAACATGCATCATCTTTTATTTTAATGAAGTTTTCTTGCTTAGAAAAAGAGAAAAAAGAAACAAAATAAAAGAAACAACATTTAACTTTGTGGTCGGAAATAGAACTTATGTGTTTCTTAAACCAACTTGGAAATTCAACTTCATTTTTCTTTTCAACATTAACTATGTTATGATCCTTCAACAAGTTGTAGTGCTCACTATAAAAAAATAAATAAATAAATAAATATCAAGCTATGGGTAAAACAACATAACTCCTTGGGAATGCAACTTGCCGATTCTCACTCCATGTAGTGCACAATCTTTGTGGAGTTATTGAGGATGTACCATTCATTCAGTTGATGAAATAGCTTTTTGTCTAATCTGATAGGTGTTTACACACCCAATGGCTGTAACTTCTGTTAGAAAACTGAGAACAGGTTTGATTCAATGTTGTTTCCACCGACGTCAGCATTTTGTTCCTCTCATGTGAACCTAGTTTGAACATCATTCAAATACATTAATGACAATGTTAGGCATTCTACGTGAATATAAGCCTTTGCTATGGATCCTTCTGTTTGGGCTTTGTTTTTAACGTACCGCTTAAATTTGTCCAAATACCTCTTGAAATGATACATCCACCTGTATTGAATTGGTCCAGCAAGTAGAACCTCGCAAGGTAAGTGGATGGAAAGGTAGACCATTACGTTAAAGAAGACTGGTGGAAATATCATCTCCAGCTTGCATAGAATCAAGACAATATCGAACTCAAGACACTTGAAAGCATCTTTCTTACAAGTTCGTACAACAATTCCCTGAAAAATGTGCTAAGCTCCATCAATACCAAACATATATAATGTCTTAAGTACCCATTGATTACTGTTGCAAGTAGTCTTTGCATGAAAATGTAGAATCATGACTTTTTCATACCGGATATCTTACAATCCTCATCATTAACACATCTATAAATTTTAGAAGCAAACCCATTGGGAAATTTAACACTATTAAGGCAAGCACAAAACTCTTTTCTTTCATTTCCATGCAGCTTGAAATAGGTACGAGTGATTGAAACTCGCTCACAATCTTACTTCAGATGTAATTCTTTTCTTAAATCTAGCTCAGCCAAGTCTCGATGCACATTGACATTATCTTTTGTCTTACCTTGAATATTCATGAATGTACCTAAGACGTCACAAATATTCTTCTCCATGTGCATCACGTCAAGGTCACATCTCAGTTTCAGAGATGACCAATAGGGTAGTTGGAAGAAAATACTGGTTTTGGTCATAGTTTAACTTGGAGTTGTGTTTTCTCCTTTTAATTCCTCTGCCAAAAGGCACATTCTTGGTGTTCCATAGTTGTAGCATTATATTATCCAAAGAAAGCAGTGTAGGTGGAGTTTAATGATCTTCTTTACTATTGAAAAGATTCTTTTCATTCTCCAGAAGTGACCTGATGGTAGCCAATAGTGATGACCCATATAATAATGCTTCCAACCATGGCTTATCCACAAGGAATCAATATCCAGATTGCATGATAGATATACCAACTTGCCTTTAGTGCTCCACCCAGAAAGGTTATCATATGTTGAAAAATCATTAATTGTCCACAATAAAGTTATATGCAATCGGAATCTTTGCCTCACCATGACATCATATATATATCTATGCCATTTTCTCACAAATCAATGAGTTCATCGACTAAAAGGCATAAATCAATTTTATTACTCGGTGATTTATGACTAGGAATGAGCAATATTAGCATGAAGAACATATCTTTCATGCATAACTATGGTGAAAAGTTATATGGAACTACAATAATAGGTCATATGCTATACGCTTTACTCATATTATTGAATAGGTTGAAGCTGTCACTTGCAAGTCCGAACCTAACATTGTGAGCATCTTCAGCAAACAAGGGATGTTATCTACAAATGAGGTCCCACACCTCAAGTTTGCAGGATGCCTCCATTTGTTTTAATCAGCAACCATTTATGATTGATGCCACTGCATGGAGACAACTGTTTTCTTGGACATAAACAGTATCTGAAACTTTGGCTTTAGTGGAAAATACTGTAATACCTTTTGGGGGTATTGGTTGTTGCTTATATGTGGTAGACAACTACCTAGACGTCTTACACTTAAGGCACTCTTGTTGGTTGGAATTTTCTTTATAATACAATATGCAATTGTTGACATGCATGTATTTTTGTGTATCTAAACCCCAAGAGTGAATTGGGAAAGGAAGTCTTTAATAGTTTCAAAAGTATGTCAAATGACTTAAAACTCTAGCCCCAACTGTTTTGATGTGGATAAACTTTACAATATATAAAAGTTTTGAAAAGATTATACAATCATCATAAAGTGGACATCAGAGATCTTCCAACAGAGTATCAAAAGTGCTTGCCTCTAGGTCGATTGAGCAGCCCCACTATGTGGAGCCATGTCCTCGTCAACACTCTAGGGGGTGGTAGCACGAATGTCACCTAACATAACGTCTATGTCAGCAATGTAACCAATGATCACCATTATCTTTATAATCTTCCTCATCATCGTTAAAATTCATAGATTATTTCTCCCCATGAAAGATACATTCAGTGTATCTTTGATTGATCCCAATAATACATAAATGGCGTTTCAGCTCACTTATATCATGAGCCAAGTAATTGCAACATGTTCGATATAGACACCTAACACTGTTGTTTCCAAGAGCATGAGCTCTTGCCATTGTTAGAAATTTTCTAATCCCTTAGGCATATTCCATTGACCTAAACCTATCGGTCATGTGTATCTAACTTTTGTCCATTTGAAGAAAAAATTGATATTAGTATGGGTTACTAATACACATGATGGTTTGCTTCAATATGGGATAAGTAAAACAGTTATTCCCTATATGTAAGCAATCATACCTAATTATAAAATACAGGAGAAATTATGAGGAGAGCATTGCCAATTATAACTATAAGACACTTGTCAAGGCATTTATTAAAATTGCTATTATAATGTTACAAACTTTCAGAACCCCACCAAAACACATGCTGGAGAGGGGTATGATCTCAATTTATTGAAGGTAGAAAAATATCACTTACACCTAAGCATTAACTTCGGAGACTTTACCATTATCTCAGCAAACATTACTTGAGTATTGGGACTTGCTTTTACCAACTGGTTTATATATATATATATTTAATTTGGAAACTTTTCCTATATGATTATAACTTTGAACTCAAATATGAGATTTGGTTTGTCTGTAATGCCTTGTAACAATAGGAAAAAATTATTCTATAAAAATCTTAATCTTAATCTATATATTATAAACACAACAATATTATACAAGAAAAGCAAGCATAGAACAAAATGGACATCTTGTTCAGTTGTTGCCTTTGATCATGTGAATTATAGAATTACCAAATGGGCACATGGAATTTCTAATTTACTTTTCCAATGGTATAAAATATGGCATTGGAGATGGCGAAAACTTGGTGAAAGCCAATTAAAAGATAATAATACCCTCATATACAAACCCACAAAGCAATTTGAACAAGTGGACATGGATGGTTGAATAGATCAGGACACGATTTCATAATGATCACCTATAAAAGCTAAGGCCACGGCCATATTGCCATTTTTCCAACAACGATTTTACATAGTTATACCATGCATCTATAAAATAGCTATTGGAAGGATCAGAGGGAACACGTGATGGAGAAGGAGAAGATCCACTACAAGAAAAAAAAGAGTTTTTTTGGGCGACACAAAGTATTGGTGAAGTGAATAATTGCATAAAGTTGATTGTCAAATAAAAAGTTAACAATTGGCAGCTTATAAAATGTGAGCAGAAAGTGAATATTACATGAATAAAAAAATGTGACGAACATATATCAAACATTAGGATCGATTAGATCATCAGGCTTCCCGCATTATATATTCTCATTTGCCAATGACGCAGATTTTATGAGTGGATGGTCATGAGAAGAGAAATAAATCAAACATAGTTATGGCATCATCTCTACAAATCCAAAGGGAAGAAATGAAAGGTCATATCTAGCATTACCTTTTTACCTCCAGTAACAATTCCTATGGCATTAGGGAAGATCGTTACTGCCTTCACCCGTCGTACAGTAGTGACTTCATGAAAAGGGATTGTTTTATGAAGCATATAGTTATCACAATTCTCACAATCAAGATAAGAATATAAATATAGTAAAACTCAATGGTCACTCATTTCATAAGTAAATACATTACAAAGAGTATGCCTATCTATTAAATGTTAGATAACTTCTTGTATCCATATTAAATTGCAATTCTTGACTTTGAATAGCCACTAAGATCTTGTGTAGTAGTGAAGTCCTGACTATGTCCCTCAAAATAGAAACTCTCAGTAGCAACAATCCGCATGATGATGAGAAACTCTCAGCCACCAATAAGTCAATGTTGAAATGAAAGAAAACTAACCATCCCCAAGATGATGAGAAATCATCTCAAACTACAAAGAAACCTAAAAATCACACTCAAATGTAATAGACTACAAGAAAATCTTATAAAGAACTAGCCACCGATAAGTCAATGTCAAAATGAAAGAATACTAACCATCCCCAAGAAAATGAGAAATCTTCTCAACTACAAAATCTGAAAATACACTCAAATGTAATAGACCGCAAGAAAATCTTATAAAGAACCAGCCACCAATAAGTCAATGACAAAATGAAATAATACTATAAAATGAAAAAGAAACAGCCAACATTTTGCTATAGAATAGCAAAGTTAAAAATCGCTAACTTATTTTATAATTCCTAAGCAAATAAAAGAAGAGAAATCCATAGAGGGTGCTAAAAAGAAGAGAAAATGTGTTACCTTGGAAGTGTCAAATTGAAATTGGATTTGATAAGAAATTTGAGATACATACTTCCATCATAATCTAACAATTCCTGGATTCTAGTAATACAAGTTCACAGAGGAATGAAGTTTGTTGGTGGTGAAAGTAGTGCACTCGGCAAGGTAAACAAGCATTTCTGGAAAAAGGTAAGGAAAAATCTCTCAGAACCATCTCTATATGATGCTTGTTTTTTACATGAACAAGATTGCTGGCTATACACAAGGTAGTGCACTTGCTTGCTGGAAGTATGCTAGGTGGATATAGAATGATGAGTATTGCAATGAAGTTCAATGAATAGATTTTCCCACACTTTCATTGATAGAAGATTCACAATTTATATAGAGTAATTGAAAAGCTATTTTAGGAACTAAGTAACGGTACTGTTACAATATACAACTAAGGAAATAAAATCATCTTTAATAAATAACTTATGACAAAATATTGAGCATGATTTGAGCCTAAACATGTGATGTTTCTGTTTGAATGGAGTCCACGCATGCTTCCCTTATACGCCCCCGCAAGATTGTGCTTCCATCGGCAAGCCCAATCTTGTTACGTAACAATTCCGTGCGCTGTTTTGACAAGGGCTTTGTTAACAGATCAGCCAATTGATCTTGAGTATGAACATGTTGAACTTGAAGACTTCCTTTTTGCACTAAGTCACGCACAAAGTGAAGATCGATTTGAATATGTTTCATGCGCGAGTGATTGACTGGGTTAAAGCTGAAATGGGTGGCTCCAAGATTATCACATAACAGTAGGGGAGGTCCATTGACTGAAAAAGCTAGTTCCTTGAAAAGAGTGGACAGCCACATTGTCTCGGAAGCCGCATTAGCTAGTGCCCGGTATTCAGCTTCTGTTGTGGATCGTGCTACAGCTCTTTGTTTCTTTGAGCTCCAAGAAATAGGATTAGAGTCCAAGAAAGTAATATATGCGGAGGTAGACGTACGGTCATCCACATTTCCAGCCCAATCGGCATCGGAATAGGTCTTTAATACAGGAGGTGCAGCTTTGTGAATCTGAATACCATAGAAAATGGTTTGTTTTAAGTAGCGAAGAAGTCTCTTTGTTGTTGTCCAGTGATTTGTAGTCGGCTTGTGCATAAATTGGGAAAGTTTATTGACTGCAAATGAAATGTCTGGACGTGTGAGAGAGAGGTATTGCAGGCTGCCAATAATGCGACGAAACTCTGAACTGTCCACAGCAGCAGTACCATCGACCAATTTAAGAGATTGAGTGGTAGAGAGAGGTGTTGAGACATCCTTTGTACCACTCATACTGGTATTGGCTAAAAGCTCACGAACATATTTATGTTGTGAGAGAAATAACCCAGCCCGAGTAGGAATTACTTCAATCCCCAAGAAGAAATGAAGTGAACCCATATCCTTGAGAGAAAACATGTCACCCAGCTGTTTAATAATATTGTCTACAAGGACTGCATTATTTCCGGTAATAACAAGATCATCAACATAAACCAGGAGATAACACAGATCTGAGCCATGATTGTAAATAAAAAGAGAGGAGTCAGCTTTGGAACTATGAAATCCCAGCTGAAGAATGGCACTTTTTAGTGCTGTGTACCAGGCCCGTGGAGCCTGTTTAAGTCCGTAAATAGCCTTTTTCAACCTGCAAACATGGTGAGGTTTGCACAAATCTTTGAACCCTGGAGGTTGTGCCATAAAAACAGTTTCAGTTAAGTCACCATTTAAAAAGGCATTGTTAACATCCATTTGTCTCAAATCCCATCCATTCATGACTGCAATAGATAGCACAGCTCTAATAGCTGCTGGTTTAACAACAGGGCTGAAGGTTTCTTTGTAATCAACACCAGGACGTTGATTGTAACCCTTGGCAACTAGATGGGCCTTAAATCTGTCCACTGACCCATCGGCTTTCCTTTTGACACGGAAGACCCACTTACAGCCCACTAGTTTACATTTCAAAGGAGGTAAAACAAGATCCCAAGTTCCATGTTTCATTAAAGCCGTGAGTTCATTGGACATGGCCTCACGCCAGTGAGGTTGAGAAACGGCTTGGCTCACACTTGTTGGTTCTATGGTCTGGGGAAGAGGATATTTGGACACTGTATGGAGCTGTTTGGGTTTGAAAATTTGATTCATGGATCTTGTGGTCATGGTATGAGTGCGTTGGGGAGGATTATTGGGTTGATGAGGGTTTGTGACATTCGGGTTGGAGGAAACAGAGTTTGAACCGAGGATGGGTTCAACGCATGTTTCAGCAGAGTGTGGCGGCAGATTTGTGGGAGATGCAGTCCTATTTTTATCTAGGTGAAGATTCGGATGAGTGGTAATGTAATCAAGATTTTGCAAGGAATTGTGAAATGAAGAACTAGAGGATCCGAAATTACCTGAGGAGGACGCAACAATGGCAGGGGAACCTTCCGGAGGTGACGAGGATGGTGGTGCGCCGGACTCCATTGATGGGATGACTGCAAGCTGCTGGGCACCGAAAAGGGGAATTAGGGACTTGTGAGGTTCTGAGTGTTTTGGGGTGGGCACGGACGACACGGGTGGATGAAGATTGGAGAATTGCTGAGTTTCATCGAACAGCACGTGCCGTGAGGAAAAAAAATTTTTGGTGTGGGGTTCAAAGCACTTGTATGCGTTTTGGGTTGGTGAATAGCCGAGAAAAAGACAGGCTTTTGATTTTGGCTGCATTTTATTTGAGTTATAGGCTCGGGTGAGAGGATAGCAAATACAACCAAATTTCTTTAATTTTAAATAATTTGGTGTTTGACCAAAAAGAACTTCAAAAGGGGATTTTTCTTGAAGGAGAGGCGTGGGTTGTCGGTTTATGAGGTAAGAAGCTGTTTGAAAAGCATAGGGCCAATACGAAAAATCAAGGTTTGCATCATGAAGAAGAGTAAGGCCCGTTTCAACAAGATGACGGTGACGACGTTCAGAAACACCATTTTGTTGTGGGGTATGGGGAGCCGTGGTGTAGTGAGTTATGCCATGAAGCGAGAGATATGATTTTAAAGCAATAAACTCGCCACCATTGCCGGAGTATAATGTTTTGATTGTTTTTTGAAAGCGGTTTTCAACAAATTTTTTGAAGTGCGGAAAAATAGTAGAAACACCGGATTTAGTGGCCATTGGATAAAACCATATATATTTTGTATAATGATCAACAAATATAAGGTAATATCTAGAGCCATCAATTCCAGTATAACTAGCGGGGCCCCACACGTCAGTGTAGATAAGTTCAAGCGGCTCATGACTTTGGAGACTAGTGACACGAAATGGTTGTTGATGAGCTTTATTGATAGAACATGAAGAACATAATGAGGACAAATTTTTATTGGATGAAGTAGGAAGAGAAAAATTCTTTACAAGATGGTGGACAATTTTAAGAGAAGGATGCCCAAGGCGCTTGTGCCATCCATCAATAGAAGTCCGTTCATGCACATTTGCAACTTTTTTTGACGGCACCATTGACCCCGGGAAGGTGTAGATGCCATTGTTACATGCTCCTTTGAGTAGAATCGCCCCATGATCTTGTCCTTCACAAGAAAATAGAGAGGGTGAAATTCAACAAAAACATTATTTTGTTTGGTGAGATGATGGACGGAAATTAAATTTTTGCAAAGATTAGGAACACAAAGGGTATCACGCAATGTAAAAGTTCGATGAGGAGATTGCAAGGCCAAAGAACCAATGTGTGAGACTGCCAAACCTGAACCATCACCAAGAAGGACTTCATCAGTGCCATCATATTCGGAATGAAGAGATAAATTGGAGAGATCACCCGTGATATGATGAGAAGCGGCCGAATCAAGCAACCAATTTTTATCCTTTCCATTTGAGGTGGTGACACAATTGATAGAGACATTCTGTGACTGAAATTGAGAATAGGATTTGGCAATGTGGCCCAACTGATCACAGAGTTGGCATTTGGGCTGGTAGCGCCGATTTGAGTTGTTGGGCTTTCCAGAGTTTGCGTTGGAGCGACGTCCATCACGCTGGGCGCCATGACCTGGGCTGGGTCCGCGAGGCCCACGAGAAGAGTCATTTCTCTTGGAGGACCACGATGAGTTGCCCCCTTGTGCGGACTGCTTTGTCTTCGTGAAGTTTGCGGAAGCAACCAGGTGCTGCGTTGCAGCTTCCAAGCGTCGCAGATATGCTTCATGGCCAACCAGCAGATCGTGCAACTCTTCAAAAGCGAGAGATGATTCTCGGGCTCGGATCGGTGCTGCTATCTCCCGAAAATCTGGACCTAAGCCATTTAATACATAAAGGGTTAGGTCATCATCCGAAATTGGATGATCAATAATGGCTATTTCATCAGCCAAGGCCTTCACCGCATGGAGATATTCCGTGATTGATCGATTTCCACGCTGGATTAAGGTGAGTTCCTCCTTTAACTGCATAGCGCGAGTGCGTGAGCGACTAGCATATAAATTATTGAGCTTTTTCCAAGCTTCATGGGAGGTCTTTGCCGTAGCAATGAGCGGGGTGATCGACGAGGCGGTGGAGGCTAGAAGGGCACTGAGGATAAGTTTATCCTGTCGAATCCAATGGATCTTGCGCAACTCATCAGCAGCGGTGCCAGCCAAAGTAGGGCACCGAAGGATGCCTTCGGCATAATTTAGTAGATCATAACCAATAAGGAGTGCTTCAAATTGAGCACGCCACTGAGGAAAGGTGGAGGGAGTCAACTTTTCATTGATTTGGGCAGTGATGTTGAGAGCAATGAGAGGTTTTTCTGCTGCGGAAGGAGGTTGGGTATTGAGATTGAAGTTTGGGTTTTGATCAGAGGAGGAAGACATGGTGGTAACTCGGATCGGTGACTCGTTAGAAGGTGGCTCTCCTGATACCATATAGAATGATGAGTATTGCAATGAAGTTCAATGAATAGATTTTCCCACACTTTCATTGATAGAAGATTTACAATTTATATAGAGTAATTGAAAAGCTATTTTAGGAACTAAGTAACGGTAATGCTAAAATCAAGTTACTGTTACAATATACAACTAAGGAAATAAAATCATCTTTAATACATAACTTATGACAGAATATTGAGCATGATTTGAGCCTAAACATGTGCTGTTTCTGTTTGAATGGAGTCCACGCATGCTTCCCTTATAGTGGAGTCTATCAATTATAGCAGCTTGGAAAATGATCACGTCGTCTTTGATATGGTGTCTATGGCTAGAAATGAACAAGAGATGTTTTGAAGACAAAGAAGATCAATGGAAGAAATTAGGGAATTTTTCTTTAAAACTCCGCGTCTATGGGTTAAGACCATTATAAAGAATGGTGATGCAATGTTGGAGTTTTTCTAGTTTTTTTTCTTTCCTTTTAGATGTTGTATGTAGATATTTTCTCTTCTATACTTCGTGTATACTTGGGCTATGCCTATTTATGGTAATAAATCTTTTATTAATTATTAAAACAAAGAAATTAAAACAAGTTCCTTAAATGAAATTTAGATGTGTATTATACTTTCCTCTCTTGCAAGATCTGGAAGTCGCCGCAGCCACCTTCCTGCAGGATGCAGGGCCCACTGCCATTGCTGTGTCTAACAATAAGTAATTTCATGATGTATTGACAGTAATAATGGACTAATAGATTAGTGTGGGACGTCTGTATATCTATAATTATTTCCTTAATGGATTTTCAATTAATAGAGCAGACTTGAGAACTTGTTCTATTAAGTATAGGTATATTGCAATATTAGGCCCTTTCTTTTGTGTCCTTTCTGTTTTTCGATTATTATTGTTGTTGTTGTTGATAGGTTTATTAAGTTGAAAAGGATCCATGACTTAGGGCTCATTTGATAATATAACTTTTCTCAGGTTTTATCAAATATTTCATTTTTAAACATCACTCAAATACAACATAATTTTTATTTTCAAATATTAAAATTTATCATCTAATCATTATCTAATAATTACAATTTTTCTAAAGTTCCAAGAAAAACATAAAAATTAATAAAACTTTTTCAAATTTCAAAATAAAAATTATATTAAAAAATTATATTCAAGTACTTCTTTAACTTTATAATATTTTTATTCAACCTTTTTCTCTCTCATTTTCTAAAATTCAATAAAATATCTTAATTCAAAATATTTTACTATTATTCACATATATTATGAGATATATCTTAATATTCAAGTGTTTTAATTAAGTCTAAAAGCATAAAAAAAAAAACGTAGTGGATTAGGTTGTTGAGGGATATGGGTTCTCCTCTTTCTTAGAAGGGTGGAGTTTCTTCTGAACATAGAGGGTCTCTCTTGGACTTAGTTCAAAGAGAGGTTCTACTGTGTGAATACTAAAGTGAGCTACTAAGTTACGTTATGGCTGAAGAACTATCTAACCTCTATAAGGGATTAAGCCTTACGGAGGAGGAGAGACAAGAAGTTTTCATCCCAGATGAGGAAGTACTACTCTCTATAGAAAAAAGTAAGAATTGTTTGGCTGCCCTTATTGTTGCGGAGAAAAAAGTGAACAGATGAGCTTTTCTGTCTACCATGAGTAAGGCATGGAAAGTGGAGGGTCAAGCTTTCTTTAAGAATCTTGATTTCAACAGGTTCTTGATTGAGCTTCAGAACCCCACGGAGAAGGAACGTATACTATCGGGAAGACCCTGGTCGTTTGATAGGGCCTTGGTTTGTTTATTTGACTATGAAGGCTGCATGGCTCCAAAAGATATTGGTTTTAATAAGGAACCTTTATGGATACAGCTACACGATCTGCCTTTTGCTGTAATGAACAAAATCACAAGAGAAAGGTTGGGTGCAGCTGCAAGAAATGTTATATCGGTTGATGTGGATGCAAGCGACATGACTTGGGGCAATTTCCTTAGAGTTAAAGTGCTTCTCGATATCTGTAAGCCTCTCACTCGGGGCAGGTTTATCAATAATGAGAGGCTTCCTTTGTTTTGTTTCCACTGTGGTGCCATTAAACACTCTGGTTCATCTTGTCCAAACTCTCCTACATGGGGCAAAGTACATGAAGGAACTATACCCTAGTATGGTTCCTGGTTGCGGGCTAGCACTCAGATGAGGAGCTCTCCAATCTTCAGCAGGAAGCTGGGAGGTGCTTTCGAAAACTCAGGAAGTTGGCGCAAAAACAAAAGTGAGGATAGTAGGTTCGAGAAAGATGTGATGGGACAGAATGTCACTAGCAAGTCCAATGCAGACTTTGAACATGCTGACGTTGGGAGTTCTGACAACTACCAACTACAGGGGCTTGTACACGAAAAGGGAACTAGATGCAGAACTAAAGATCAACTAGACCTTCCTCATCAGATAGGCTCTGATGTGCATTCTAAGGATACTTTGACTTCCAAAGGGATTCTATCAAGCCATGACCCCCTTCTGTACCAACTTGGTCAAGGCACAACGAGTCCTCTTAAAGATGTGACCCAGGTCAGTTTACCTTCACAGAATTCCCCCATTAAAACCTTTACTGCTTGTTATACTAATAAATCCACATGGAATAGGAGGGCTAGAGGGTTGGGGCCAAAAGGAAACTATAGCCCACCTGGCGAAGTTATGTATGAATCTAGTGACCCTAAACCAAGGAAAAGGCCTGCTACAGGAACTCATGGGCTTATCATGACAAGGAAGAGAGCTAAACAAGCTCAGATGGCAGAGGCTGGGGTCTAGCCCTGCCAGTCCCCATGAAACACTTAGCTTGGAACTGCCGAGGGCTTGGGAACCCTCGGACAGTTCGTGAGCTTCACCTAATGGTGAAGGAGAAGTGCCCGGATGTTGTATTCCTTAGTGAAACCAAGTATAGAAGGGATAAAATTGAACTTACTCGATACAAACTGAATTTTGATCATAGTTTTTCTGTAGATAGTGTTGGTAGAAGTGGGGGTATATCCATTTTTTGGAAAAAAGAAGTAGAAGCTGATTTGGATTCCTATTCCAATCATCACATATCTATTTTTGTGTCTTCTGATATCCCAAGCAAGAAGTGGATTATAACAGGCTTTTATGGACAGCCTGCTACTACTAAAAGAAGGGAGAGTTGGGACCTTCTTAGGTTGATCCACTCCAAAATCCATAATCATTGGCTGTGTGTGGAGGATTTTAATGAGGTTATGTTTCAAGATGAACATTTTGGCTCCAACACCTGACCCTTTAAACAAATGGAGGAATTGAGATTGGCTCTAGTAGACTGTGGTCTTATGGATATTGGCTTTAGAGGCTCTAAGTTCACTTAGTGTAATAGAAGGGAGCGCTTTGAATTCACTAAATGTCGATTGGATAGAGCCTTGGTTAATGATGGGTGGCTTAACCTCTTTAAACTCAACCAAGTTTTTTTTCTACCAGGACAATGCTCAGATCACAACCCTTTATTTATTAACTGTTTAAACTCTACCCAAGCAGAAGCTCCTAAACACAAGGTCTTTAGATATGAAGCTGCATGGGGCAAAAGAGAGGGATGCACTGAGATCATTAAAGCTGCTTGATTACAGAAATCCTCTCAGGTTTCAAAGCTTGCTTTTATTCGAGAAGGTCTGAATAGGGATGTAGCTAGCTAGCTTGTTGTAATTACCAGGGCTTTTATTGCTTCCCAACCCTTGTTTTTAGCAACTTTTTAATAAGGGTTTTAGCCCTTATAGATGACTACAAGAAGCGACTTTCACATACATTTATTACAATCGCAAGCAAAGTTGTTGAATTCAAGCTCACTCTAGATTCTGACGCGGTTTTCTTTTTTTTGATAAAATAGAGTTCATTTCATTAATGAATCTCGAAGTCACAAATGTGACTTATCAATATAGGAAAAACCCAGACTACAAGTCAACCTACGCATCTGCTCTGAAACACCCCATACATAAATTTCTTTATGACGGACTTTGTCTTAACTTCTATAAAACTCTCTCTGATCAAACTAGGTTTGTCTGAGAGAATCGCACTCTGTAAAAACAGAGCCTAAAAGACTTCTCTCCAAAAGAAGAGAAGTACTATCACCTTCCATCCTCCCTAAGAGGAGAAGTCACATCACGCCGTCTCCTCCCAAAGGAAGAACGGGGACTCAACTGCTCTAGACACTGAGAGTCCAATAGCCTATTTCTATTATTAACGTTGAAAACAAATAAAGACTGAAAATCAAATAAACCAACCCAACAAAACAACACTGCTACAACCACTAAACAAAGCTCAGTGGTGGCGCTGGAAACAAAAACAACTACTAAACAGAAACAAACACTTAACAAAACAGAACTAATAGACAAACAGAACCAATAGACAAACAGCACCAAACAGGATCGGTGGTGGCGCGTGGGGGGCACGCGCCACACTAGGGACAAGCCAAACGGCCGGTCAAGATGCGGTTTCCTTTTGAATATAGGATTTGTAGTCACAATAAGAATAGGATAAAATGTCGGTCCCGGACTATATTTGTACGTTCACAGGTACTGCTGCTCATATTCAAGACCAGAGTAATTTTATTGTCATTTTCCATTGAAAATGAATCAAACCAGATTACGTACTTATAAGTGATATAATCAATGAAATTTGACAGATAAGCCTAGTTTGTTTTCAGAGATGAGATTAAATGAATTGAGATTAAAGTTAAAAAATTAAATAAAGTATTGTTAGAATATATTTTTTAATATTATTTTTGTTTTGAGATTTGAAAAAGTTGAATTGTTTATTTTATTTTGTATTAGAATTTGAGAAAATTGTAATAATTAGATGAGATAAGATAAGATGGATTTGAAAAAGTTGAATTGTTTATTTTATTTTGTATTAAAATTTAAAAAAGTTATAATGATGAGATGGGAGGTTTTTAAAGATTTCAAAATTTTGAATGTTAGTCTTAGAAAACAAACCAGCCCCAGCCCCAGCCCCTAGGTCCTTTTGAAGTTAGGATTTGTGGTCCTTGTAGGAATAGGCTGAAACATCCCCTATATATTTACACGCACCTTCACGGATACTGCTCATCTTATTCCCAAGTTTCATCTTCAAGACCAGAGTACTGATTCTTTTTTCATTTGAGCACTGTGCAATGGCTTCCACACAAACAGTTTCCTCTCTTCTTCTCACCCTCAATGCTCTTCTTCTCCTATTCCTTCTTCCTCAGTGCATGACTGATACACACCCTCTTATGGCTTGTAAGTTTGATGCGATATACAACGTAGGCGACTCCATGTCCGACACCGGCAATTTGGTTCTCGAGAACTCGGCTTTACCCTTTGCTCGACTTCCATACAGCGAGACGTTCTTCAAGAACGCAACAGGACGGTGCTCCACTGGTTTACTTATGATCGATTATATAGGTAAAAATCGTATTTATTGTATTTGTTGTTTTGTTTTTAGTTCCCTTTACTTTCTACGCTCTGTTTGCGTGTAGTTGTTTTATTCAAAACAGTCTCTTGTTTTAGAAAAAATAGGGAAACAACAGTGAGCATTGACAAAACAGTTCATTATATTTCATGATATTGCATGCCCTTCAATCTACTTATTTTTTTCTTTCTCTCTCTTTAGAATATCTTTTCCAGTGTATATTTAGATTTGGATTGAATGTTGTTAATCTTGTTGACAGAATTTTTGTTCTTCAAAAATATATAATTTTTATAGATTTGTTTTTAGTTAATAAAAATTATCGAAAACGTCAATGAAATCATTGATAAATTTATTTGTACGTAGATATGAATTATTTGCGTCCAATTTAATTTACATATATTTGATTAAAAAAAAGTTCCTCTAGCTGTCTTTTGTTTTATGACCCGATCAACATCATGTGATCTTCTACCGCTGATCTTCGCAATCAATATTGCGATGATGACAAGATTTTAAGATCGTATTATAAATATTGCTTATTTCATTCTTTCATTTTTTTTTTCTTTTATTTTCCTTCCCCATATATTATTCAATGTACTTTCTTGCAATAAGCATATAAATTAAATATGACTGCGTAGGGTACGGAAGTGAGGTTCTTCCTCTTGCTGATTGATATGAGTTTTCTTCTTATTATTTGTAGAGAATGGGATTCTTCGCAATATACATGACTTGATTTATCAACTCGAATTCACATAATTACTACATTAATAGCGGGTTTTAGCGTTAGAATCAATTTATGCGTTCTTATGGAGCGCCACAATATTATTCTATCTTTTGAACGGAAAATGATTTTGAAATGGTTCTGTAGACAATGATAACTACATCTACATGCTCATTTTGAGCTTTGGCATTGAGATCATCTGCACTCGTAAACTCCTACTATCTAGCTGATCTCTTCCTTTAACTGGAACCTGCACCCATTAATATGTATGCTAGCTAGCTTGCATTCTACATTTCAGAATTAAAAAAAACTTCTTCTGCTCTTTTCCCGAAGGAAAATGCTTGGCGTCCCGCTCCCAGCTCCCGCTGGGAGCTACCGCTTGCTTAATGTGTATTTTTTTGTGTGTTTTTTTTTAGTTTTTTTTTTATATAAATTTTTTAATAATTTTAAATATTTTTAAAAAATATAATATTATTAAAAAACACTTTCTTAATTAGAAAGTAAAATAAAAAAATAATTTTTTATTTTACTTCGTGATTAAGGAAGTATTTTTTAATAATTTTTTTTTTACTTATTGATTAAGAAAATATTTTTTAATGATATTCTAAATTTATTTTATTTTTTTTAATATTTAAAAATGTTAAAAAATTTATATAAAAAATAATTTTAAAAAAATACACACAAAAAACAGTACAACAGCCCCAGCGGGAGCTCCCAGCGGGGGCTGTAGCATGATCCTTTCCCGAAAGACAAAATTGAGAAGTTAAAGATGTACATAGAAATGAGTAGAAAATATCAAGCAGCTCGGGACTGATAATAGAGGTATTTAGTCCGGTTTGAACTGGACTGATATATATTTAATTTGTTATATTATATATATAATATTTTTTATATATAAGATATTACTCTTATATATATTTATTTTTTATAGTATCGATTCTTATATTATATATGAGATATTTTTTATACAATATTTTATATTATATATAATTTTTATATTATATTATATATATTATATGCTAAATTGCTAATTTATATAACAAATTTTAATCTTATTATTCACGTCTATTAATCTTATAACATAAAATTAATATAATAGTTGATATAACATAAATTAATTTTATATTTTTTAATATATCATTTGATATCAAATTTAAAATTTAAACTTATAACATAAAGTTAATATAACATGAAATCTTATGTAGTATATATATCACGTGTGTAAGCGGTAAACTTATGTAGGACTAGTATTAGAGAAACTGATTCTTAAGTTTTAACTTAACTAGTGCCACACGTGTAAACGGTAAATCTCGAAAGTTTTGATTTCGGTGATGAATTGATCTATATTGGTCCTTACATTTTCAAAACCGGACCTGTTAGCGGAAAAATATATAGTCTTGCTGTAAAGACCAAAAAGTGTTGGAAAAGAACGTTTCCGTCAAGATTAATTACGGCGCAAAATATTGGTCGCAATAAATGGTATTTTGTGGCGGCTTATTTAGTACCGTGCGCATATAATTAAGAAAAACACTACTTTGCCTCCCCAAATGAACCGATCCATTGACCACTTAGCAAAAATTTTATTTTTTACTTAATGATGAAGGAAGTGATTTTAAATGTATTGATGTATTTTTTAAAAATATTTAAATATATTAAAAAATATGAATGTAAAAATGAAAAAAAAAAAAAAAATTTGCAACTGTCGGTCAAAAGGAGCGATGCTACTCAGGCGGCAGAGTAGCACCGCTCTATAATTAAAGCATTGCAAATGACTTATAGTGGCGAAACTTGGACCGGTGCCGAAAAACCCCGGCCGCTAAAAGGGCTGTATGTTGTAGTGACAATGTGAACTTTGGACATAGCATTCAATAAACCCATTAGCCTTTCTTTTGATATGAAAAACTCATTTACTAGCTCACAAGATTAAGATCATAAGTGAGATTTAGTCCCATTTTGTAACGTACGTCAAATACGCAGGCAGTGGTTTTATCATTCATCGGACGGCACCATTCAAGATAGCTGCATGATGAGGTGACAAATTTAAGCTCATCCAAGGAGGCCGATTCAACCTCGGCTAGAAGAACTAGTGAGTGAGGAAATAGCTAGGCAAAGCCATCAAATAGTTAGTTGCTTGGGTTTAAAATTATCATTTCTTGCCCTATATATACTCTATATATATATATTTGTATTCTCTAGTACTTACTAAAATGAAAGCATTAAACATCTTCTTTCTAGTATTCTTTGCAAATTCATGAATATACCATTAAAGGTTCTTTATTAAGAGGAATGAATCAGTTGAGAGAAAAAAGCTAGCTTATCATGAATACTAACTTTAAAACGTGTTAGGAACCCAAGTAAAGGATGTTATATGGACACCCTTAATTGGTTTTAGAATAAGGCCCAATGAATCAGGAATAATGCACTAATAGGTCCAATAATTGTGCAATCTCAGTGTAATTTCTGCCCTAGATATTACACTTGTACAAAACCGTTAAAATTTGTGAAAATTTTCACGTTTTATTTTTCAACTTATAAGTATTTTACATCAGATTGAATCGAAGATCAAAATTATGTCACATAACCTATTTTCACCTAATAATTTTTATTCATTTTAACGACAATAATTGGACAAAATGTATCTTTTGCAAAAAAGAATATGATGGCCGTAGATTAGTTTGGAGGGTATAATTATTAGCATGAAAGGGGTGGGTCTGAAACGAGGAGAGGTGATACGTTTGGGAACTTTCCTATATATGCTATGTTTGGGTTTGAAACGAAGAGATCGAGATGATATGTTTATCAACTTTATAGTCTTCTGCTATATATATATATATATATGTGTGTGTGTGTGTGTGTCTGTTATGAACATGACATGGGAAAAGGTACCAAAATAGAATATCTTCGTGTATAAATGTAAGTATGTATGTTTTGACTCAATTCGGATTAGGGATGTTATAAAAATGTTAGAAGTGCTCTAAAAGGGGATGTGAATTCTAAAGGCCTCGTTTGCTTTCAGAGATGAAATGAGATGAGTTGAAATTAAAGTTAAAAAGTTAAATAAAGTACTGTTAGAATATATTTTTTAATATTATTTTTATTTTGGAATTTGAAAAAGTTGAATTGTTTATTTTATTTTGTATTGGGATTTGGAAAAATTATAATGATTAGATGAGATGAGATGTTTTCTGAAAACAAACCAAGCTAAGTGGAAAAAAATTCAAAAAAATCAAATGTTTGTAAATCAAATCCTACCATGTAAGCAGTATGAAGAGTCGGGTATATATAACTTATAATATTGTAATTAATGTGTTGAAACAGTTTTCCCATAAAATTAGGATCGATAATGCGTAAAAAAAATATCATTTGAACAAATATTTTTAAAAGACATGAAATAGACAAGAATTAATAATAGTGCTACCAAAATGATGAAATCATGAAAGGAACAGCTTCTAAACATTACAAGAGTCCTGATGTCAAACATGCCAAGGGATATTTAATGATTGATCATATATATATATATAGCAATAATTTTATCTTTTTGATTCACATGAAGATCAGTATCCTCTTTAGCCTTGGATAATTTTTCAACATCAAAGAGCAGATTACAATCCCATATATTTTATTTGGACAAAGATTAGAACAAACTTTTGATGGGGACTTCATAAAAGAACCTTAATTTCTTCATAATCATTAATGTCAGTATACGTATTATTTTGCTCTATTATTGACAATTTAGTAATTTTATAATTGCACGCTCTCCATATATATTGGCTTGTAAGTAAAAAGACTTCATTCATCATTCGGCTAAGTCTAATACGATTGAATTTGTTAGCAATTTTCTTAACAATTAAACCTAATCAGATCCAACAAGAACAAATTGACAATACCATCCAAAGAAAGTATGTCATATATACTTGCCTGTCAGTCCAAAGACAAATATTAAGTAACACAGTCGTACGTACGTACAGAGCTCTCCTCATAACTCAACAAGATCTTGTCACCAAAATCTATGATCTCCTCTACATACACAGACTGCATTCATATTACTTTCCCTACTACTACAAAAATTGGATATAGGGTTAGATTATTTGCCTATAAAGCTGATGATGAGCAGGATCCTCGATCTGGGCAAATGCTGTTCAGGGTTGAAGATACAGACAAGATCATGAGGTTTCAGATCAACCCAAAGAGAACCATCCATATGTTACTCCGATGCATGTTACAAAGCAATCAAGGACTTAGGATGTTCCTAAACAGACCACCTTTTACTATTTGTTTTGTCTTTATTGCATGGAAAAGAAGTAAAAGGAAAAGAGCTCAACCATGACAAAAGCTGAAAAAGCCTGTGATCTCATCGAGTAGAGAATATTGAAGTACTTTTACGTACGGCTGAATCTCTTTCAAGATTTCATCATGAGCTCAAACTACTAACATCGATGCTATGGTATAGGAAAGGGTCACCCTCCCAGCTAATTTTATCTGTTGTTGATATGATAAAAGTAATTATAAGACTCATTGCTTGAAGTTAGTCGTTATTTAGAATATTAATTGTCTTTTATCACCTCTATGAAAGTGAAGATTATCAGTTCACTACAACAGAAGCGGCTTTTTGCATCAAATGATAAAATTGCCGTGAAAATACCACAAAACGCTTAAATAATTAATTTTGTCCAATTCCAATTAACACAATGTGGACGCAACTAGAGCATCTTAAAAGGCTGAGTAGTGCTTGCACGCCGCCCAACTTTGACCGTTGGGCATGCCCACTAGCACAAAGTTGCTTTTTAAATTTTTATCTTCTTTTATTTTTTATATTTTTAATATTTTTAAAAAATAAAAAAATATACCAATACAATAAAAATTATTTTTTTAATCATTAAGTAAAAAGAATTTATAAAAAAAATTTAAATACATGAGCGGTCAAAACGAGGAGGCAAACTCAGGCGACATACTAACATTTTCCTAAAAGGTTTATGCCGGCGAAACTAGTGTGGATCGCAAATAGCTCTAATATTTTTAGCAAATTTTGTCACTACAAATGTGTTTCAATTTAGACATAAAAGAGTATGTTGATGGTAAAAACACACAATTGCAGCAATATTTTTGTGCCGCAATTGAAAAATATTGTCATAAAAAGGGATTATTCCCGAGCTATTTTTAATGTCACAAATAGATATCACCACAAGTATTTGATATTTGTGGTGAGAAAAAGCTTCACAAATGTGTTATTCTTGTGACGCAAAAAGACTGACTACGCGGTCAAGAAATACATTTGTGACTAACTAGTAGTGCCACAAATATCAACAGTTTACTAAGAAAAATATATTGCCAACTCCAAAACTATAGTCGCAAAATACAAAAAAAATAAAAAAATTACACATCTTACATTATATTACGCAAAGTACTTGCTTTATATTCTAAGCAATTACATTATATTACAATGTATAAAAAAATCACGTTATATTTGTGTATAACTTTAGACTTCTCAAGGCACATCAAAGTACGAAGCACATCAAGCCCAACATATCTGTAGAAATTTTGTCCTCCAAAGGAGTGAAAGCCATTTCAATATCTAGCCGTGTGAAAACTTCATCTCAAAAACATATGTAGAGATGAGATAAAAACTTGAATCACAAACTTCATTGAATATTGCTAGAAAATTAAACCAAGGACCATTAACATCTGCTTAAACAATTGCGGACTTTGAGGCAAAGCGTAGAATGCTTCTGGCACAAGAAAGAGAGATACATGTGAAGATTTATGGTTCTCAACAGAGTGTGCGTGTTTAGTCATTGAAAATCATCCTGTACCGCTCCTACAACTCATCATCTTCAAGACTAATATTACTACACGTGGTTGTGGTATATTGTTTTTCATCCCAAATTCAAAGTAAATGTAGCAAAAATGATATGTGAACAGTTTTATACATGAATCAAAGTGGTGCTTTCAATAGGTTTGGGGAATTAAAAATTACCAAACCAAACCTAATTTTTACATTCACAATCACAAGCTCATGTATTGTTGTCGCAATAGATGAAAACGAATATTAGAAGTGAAAAAGAAAAAGCTAATAGAGATTTTACCTCATGAGAATGGAGAAAGTTTAAATGCATATAACTTTTTACTAGCTCAGCACATGGCATCTGTTTCACTAGATTACAAAATCTCAAAAGGAGTTATTGAATCAAATTAGCACATCTAGAAAATCGATAATGTTATAACACAATATACCATTATAAGTGGCCTACTCCCGAATTTGTCCAATAAACTGAAAATAAAAAATAATACTAAAACAGATGTAGAACTATATTGATAACACAACATTATTCCAATTTGGTATACCATGCTGATAATGTAGAACTAAAGCTAGAAAAATGTCTAAGAGATAATATACATATGTTCCAACCAATGTTGACCAGTAGCAGTTATTAAGATGTTGGAGGAAAAAAGAATCAATGTTGATATCAATATAATTTTTTTTGTAAGTTGATATCAATATAAATTATAACTAGAAAGACGGTGTTTACTTTCTCTTATTTTACCAATCTTCAAGTCCTTTTGCACCTTTGAACAAACTAAAAAGGCCAACCTAAGTCCTGCTCTATCTACATCCAAAATCAGACACACATAAGTCCTACTTAGGGGTGTAACGGGTTCAATTTTGGACATATTTTAGAATCGAACTGGTATATACGAGTTTTGAGATTTGAAAAACCGATACCGCACCAGTTACACCCCTACACCGGTATTTTCGATTTTACCTGTTTTGGTCTGGTTCAATCCTTTTTTTCGATTTTTCGAGTATATTAATTAGTATATATATTATAGTATATAATAATATAATGATAATATATTGTAGTATATTATAATATATAGTGATATAGTATTAGTATAACTATTAATACAATAGACTATAGGGATAATATATAGTTATTTATATAGGATTTTAAATTTTAATATTATATTAATTAGTAATTTATCATATAATAAAAAATTATTTTATATATAATTATATATATTATATATAGAAATTATATATAATATAAAAAAATATTTTATACAATATAAAAAATTAAAATATATATATATGAACCAGTTCGGTGTTAGAAAAAGGCTAAACCGATTTTGATCGGTTTTGAAAAAAATGAAACGGGTACCGAATCAAACCCACCGGTTCTGTTTTTCACCCCTAGTCTTACTCCATCAAAAGTCATTAAAAAATATATTTGAGTCTTGAAACAACCCACTTTTTCAGCTTCCAAACATACTCTGATCTGTCATTCACTACAAAATAGGGTTAGCATTGCCAAACTTTTTCCACATAGCATCTAGTTAGAACATCCAAATAGCATCTAGCGCTAGATCAACAAGGTTGAATTTGATTTTGTTAGTGATGGAAATAATAATGGTTAAGAAGATCAGGGAAACAATATGCATGATTTTCAATCTTTCAACTAAAAGCTAGGCGTGTTACGCTTGATACTCGAACTACTAATTAAAACGAATATATTGCACATGATTGTGTTGATGTGGCATTATATTGATCATTAGATTAGTTCTTCCCTTTTAAAATGACAAATTCAGAAGGTAATGAATAATATCACATTATCATTGTAAGATAAAAGTAGAATAAGAGTATACTGTAATATTGAATTTTCTTATGTAAAGAGGCGTTGATATCAAACATTGGCCTCTGCGTCATGTCGGCGACAGTTGATTTGAGTAATGTTATATTCAAGTCTCAAATAGACAAACCTCATATAAGTTTTTTGTAAAAAAGCAGGTCCCACTAATAAAAAATAATTTTTTTTATATTTTTTAGGTGAGGTCAACTTTGTTACAAAAACTTAAATGGAATTTGTCTATTTGAGATTTGTTCAAATCATTTCTCAAACTTTTATTTGAAGCTGACCAAAAACCGAAAAAGCATATTACTTTTATCTATATGAATAAGAATCTTGGTCTCTTGCCTAATATATAGTTGAGACCTGACTCAAACTGAGATAGATCATAGAAAACCGGGATCCGATGATATTCATCTGTCCCAGAAGAATTCCCGAAAAAATCTAGGGCAAGTACGTGGATCCCATTGGATCACATATATTCGTCTTTATCTCTTAAAATCACCATATATGCTATATATATTGCCAAAGCATACGACAGCACCTCATCAATTGATCATAATCAATCAATATATATTTATATATGATGTAAAGCTAGTTTGTCCTCTACTTGGAAAGGAAAGATCATGGTGATCTATCCCTAGTGATCATATCATGTTGTACGCTGAGATTGCAGGCATGCAAGGCTTTCATCGATATCATGATCCTGATCACTATTACCCCAGGAATAAGGAGCAGAAGCTGGCGACAAAGGACGCTCACGGGAAACCTATCCATGAGGAAAATATAAAAGAATTTAGATCACGAGCCCTCAAGAAAGGTGGTTACAACGTGTTTATAAAGAAATTTATAGGCCTAATTTATCTCATACAACCGGTTCTATAAGAGAGAATTACTCATTTTTTATAAATATGTCAAAGACCTTATCTATAGGTAATGTATGATTATTCCTAAACACCCTGTTACTACAAGAAAATTGTTTATTTGCAATCAATTAATTCCAGCAAAATGACTATCTACAGCTAAAATGAGTCTATTTTGATTACAAATAGTATTTTCGTTGCAAAAAAATGGTCACAAATACCTGTTTTCATGCCTCACATGCAGGTTAGTATTTTTCTTGGTCCTTGTCACGAGGTAAGTAGTGTGGGCCCCCATTTGTCTTGTGGCAGGCTCTAATACTATGAAGAAATTCATGAACCTAACTCATCTCATAAAACCAATTATTCAATAGAAGATTGTTCGTTCCTTATAAACATGTCCAAGACTTTGTCTACAGACAATATGAGATTATTCATAAACATTTTAATCTTTAAAAATTATTATGAACAGCAAGAATTTTCTCTTTAAAGCAATGTGAGATATCCTATTCATTGCCTTTCCTATGGTTAAAAGAATAATTCAAAATTGATAGACATGAGTGCTACATCACGCGGTTCAGATAGCTGTGATCAACGGCCTTAAAGAAATTTCTACTGCAATAGTTTATTCCAACTCCAAAAGGCTCGAATTCCTCAATATTAGGCTTTGTCCATTTGTGGGAGTGATCAAAAGCGCTGTATATAAAAGGAAGCACAAGCTAGCTAGGGATATATGAACCCATGTCCCAAACAGCTTTGGTTAATCTTTACTAGCTTCTAAATGAGAGAGAGAGAGAGAGAGAGAGAGAGAGAGAGAGGGGAGGATAATTAAGGAGCTCCTTTTAGTCCAATACAGGGGGCTGAGGAGCGGTTAGAGCTGCCATCTCATGCACTCGGTTATCCTTAATGTTTTCCTGTACAGATCAAAGGTGCATGGTGAAACATCATGATCATCATCTTGCATGTATGTACGTACGTACGGAGCACCGAACAGAACGTTAAGTTTGGCCAAGCGCATGGTGTGGGAGCAACTCCTTCCGCCTACTTCGCCCGCCCATTGGACTGAAGGGAGCTCCCCAAGTTTCATCACTTTTGCATAATCATAAAATTAGCATATAATTCCATCTTCTATATATAATATCCATCGAAAAATTTTATTTGCAAGCCAACATGGACGATATATATATACCTTTAGAATCTCCGAGGATTAGAAGGAAGAGTATTACACTACCGACACGTTAGATTGAAAAAAAATCGGAAAGTTCAAAAGTGTTAAACCCCTCTTACAAATCAAGTATTCTAGTTGTCGTGTTAGCTATCTATGTAGATCAAGGACTCGTATCCATTATATCAATTATTTTTCTCGTTTTGCTATATATTATAACTCATATAAATTATTGGAGGATTGTAGTTAGATCATCGATATATCTTGTTGAGATTAATTTTAATATGTTTTTTATATTGATCATGTGGTTGGTCTCGCCGTATACTTGGAGTGACTAACATGTATTTCAAACTTGTGTACTTTGGTTTGGACAGGGTACGTAGAAAATAAAGGACAGCTGCTGAGAAGTGTGCTGTATAGACGCAGTTGATCAGGCCGCATGCATGCAGAAGCTTTCTTCTTGGCATTAAACAGTGGCAGCCTCACACATCGTACGTAGCAGGAAAGAATTTCCCGACGTTGCTTAATTCCTACAATTTTTGTGAGATATTGAGATAAACTCTCTCTCTCTCTCTCTCTGTTTTTTTTTTTTTTTTTCCGACTTCATTCTCTTCGGATTTTCCTATTTATTAGTTTATTATATATGATGGACATCGACCGTTGTGGCCTAGCAATTCAGCACGTAAATGTCTTCTTTTTTTCTATTATGAAGTTTAACTTGGCGCCAATACTTGAACGGATTATATGGAACAAAGAGTACAAAATAAATACTAACCGGAGAATGGATACTGTATATTTTTTTACATCAACCTTCGTCATCACCTAAAAAGCACTGTTTTTTTCTCTCTCCTCCCGAAAAGTTCTACCAAAACTCATCTCCTAACATGTTCTTTTTGCCGTCCAGAAGGGGGTGGGAGCTTTGGCTCCTCCTCTCCCTCTTTCCCTTCAATACTTTCAGACGTTTTTGTCTAATCTTTCCCTTTATTTTCTGGAAATAGCATGGAAATGGACTGATCTACCGATTATCGACCACCTTTGACGGTCATGAACGGTTCCACAAGACTCCCCAGCTGCCGATGTGTTAGCTTCTGGAAGAACCGCGTTCATTCAAGTAGCACGTGAGATCCATGCATGCATCACCACGTCACAATGCGTGTTCTGCCGCCACACGCCGCAGAAATGGGATTAGCGGCCTTGGATCTTGCATATCCAACAAACGCAGTCTTTTCACCGGCAGTGGAGCGTGATTCCCATGCGCCTTCATAGCCACTAGCGGTTGTTCGCCGGCCTATAGACCATCTACCGAATGCTATTTTCTTATATTTACCGCTTATCCTAACCAAAGATCATGAGGAAAAAGAAGTGGGAGTTTCTTTCAACCAAACTGGACCAACAAAGTGCAGCACAACACAATCTATTGCGTAGTATCGCAGTTTGTTTATCGGACAGCAAAATAACTGCTTTAAGCGGCTTCGCTTTGTGGAAAATGGGTAGAAACCATTGGTTACAGAAGCCGCTTTTTGTTTTCTCGTGTTGTATTAGTTGCTTTGGGAATGATTGTTGTAAGGGCCTTCCATCATTTAGATAGATATATATATATATATATATATATATGTATATATACTAGCACATTTTGAAAAGAAAAGGTATATAATTATTGAGAGCATTGACACCAGGTTAACCATGTGCCTGTGCCCTCTAAAATTTGTTCAAAACGTGGAAAAATTGGTCTTATGAATTACAATAGCCAAGCGTATGTAAGCAAATAGTAATTTGACCATCTAAATTTTTGATGTTATTTTCTCTCTCCCTGGCTAAACGTTAATATTTTCATTTCACCTTTTCTTACAATAATTTCTAGATTTTTATATATTTTGATTCCTAAATTGTTAGATATATGCCAAGCTGATTTTAAGTTAATTTAGGTTACTGAACAGATTTTATATATTTTTATGTATAGGTAGTTGAAGATTACGAAAATGAAGATATAAAAAAGTATTTAACAGAACCTATTTAAAATATATGTGCATTTAAAAAGTAGATTTTTTTTTTTTTTAAATATTATTATGGAGAGTAAGATGGGTAATCCAATGTGAGGTTCAGCTTTTGAATTTTAGCTAAATCAATGCTAATGCACTAACCAACGGGAATTCAAGTTACCATATATCCATTATTAATGAGGGAAAACCAAGCGGGTACAGCAAATTTATTTAATCATCTGATTCATTTTCATCCACTGCCATGTTTTGGATTCTGTCAGGCAATAAAATCTAAGATGAAATCTGAAGCAACAACAATGGCTTCTGCACAATGATATCAAAAGAAAAGAGAGATGTTTGGATGATGGGAATCCAAATAAAACCAAAGAACCATATTACAACCCCAAACTGTTACGCCGGCTGGCCCCCCGCTTCCGTCTTGTTTGAGCATTTCACCTAACGACCAGGTTGAGTTTCCTGCAAGAAGGAAGCTGGACTGAGTTGATTCATCCGATGCGTGGCGAAGCATAATATGTCAACAATCTTAACTTTAAGCACAGGAAAATGTAACATAGAAAACGATGGTAGATCCTTTATCCAATATCACAAACAAATATTACATTAGACACAAAAGATGAAAGGGAACTCCCTTTATCCTTCTTTTTTTCTGTTCTTTTTTTTTTTTTTTTTCTTTTTTTTTGGGGCGAGGGGAGATTGGAGGGTTCCTTTATCCAGATTGCTAACAGTTATTACAAATAAATCGTAATTTATACACAGCAAATGCAATTGAATAAACAATGGGAGTATTTAAAATGTGGCAAAAGGACAGCTAAAGACAACATGCCTATTATTCTCAACAGCCTTGTTTCATCCTCTACTTTCTCTTCTAGTATGTGAAAATAATACTCAGTTCTCTTATATAGCTCATATAGAAGAAGAACCATTAAAAAAATATTGAATCCATACATCACAGTTTGCCAATGCTCAATTCTCCTTTCTGTTCATCAGGAAAGCCTAAAGGTAGTAGCTTATTTTCTACAATGCTACCTTAGATTGCTATAAAGTTGAAACAAGGTCCAAAGATTTAGGTTTAGATAAATTGATTCTTTTTTCCAATTCCTCTCTTTCTCCCATATATGTTCTCAGAAATTACAGGAGGAAAGAGAAACAACCACATAGTTCCACAAACAACAATAAGGAAAATGAAAAAGAAAGATTAATCAATTCTACGAATTGTCATTTGAGAACGGATTTTAAGTTCAAAACGCAAACTTCAAGAATACCTTAACTTATTTATGCTGTGAATCATTCAGATTCAACTGCCTCGACCTTTGGACCTGATTCAAAAAATCAAAAGAGAAAATTCAGTAACATGGAGAGCAAAGGAGCATAGAACGTAGTCATGCTTTGCATAATTACCATGGCAACAGTGAGGAGAAATTATATGTATTTTAATTCTGATATTCTTCACCATACAAAACCCACAAAATTCAAAAGCATAGTCAGCTACTTCATAGTCGTACAAACAAAAAGGGTATGGTATTTACTTTAAAAACATTCTACTCTCTTCTCTCTCCACTTTTCCCTCTCTTTTCTTCAGTCATCTTTAACAACCTAAGAACACCATAACACCCACACTCAACCATTTACTTTCTTGTTTTTTGTTTCTTTTTTATGACTAAGATAGATTTTAAAAAAGGGATGTTATCTGTGTATAAAGGAAGTATACACGAAGTCACTCAACAACAAAGGAAAAGAGAGCCATGAAATCCTGAAAATTAGAAATATAAAAGAAACACCATTACGGGCCCTTGTCACTGATACAAGGTGTTTAAGCATAAAACTTTAAATCCAACACCATCTTCCATGATCCTCAAAGTTGCATCAGTTTCTTTCCATCCATATGCACCATAGGACACACTACGGATCATCCTGGCACAATGAAACATACTGATGGTGGTTGAACTGTCCATTCCAACAAGTTAAAAGCTCCAACGCCCGCAAGGGCGTCACCCATTTAATCCCAAAGAGATCAAAGAATTCACTCCATAGAATGCTAACAATCTCACAATGTAAAAGTAGGAGATCCCCTGTCTCATTTTTCTTACACATGTAACACTAGTTGACCATTATCATGCCATGCCTCACGTTGTCCAAGGTAAGTATTTTCCTTAATGCCACTGTCCACATGAAGAAAGCCACTCTAGAAGGAACCCCATTCTTCCAAATAAACTTCCATGAGAAAGGCTCCTTGGTGTGATTGCATAGCACCTTACAGTATGACTTCCTCTCCTAGATGGGTCCAAACCATTTTATCAACACCATTATGTTCCACCCTACATGAATCCAACTTGTCAAAGAATGATGCAAAAAGATCCACCTCCCTAGGAAAGATGACACCCCATTGAGCTGAATCATGCCGATGATTATAGAGGCCAGCCACATATGCTTCCTTCATGCAAGAGATTCTATAAAGAATTGCTAAAGTACTTCTGAAAGATTGATCACCACACCAAACATCGTGCCAAAAGCTTATCTTTCACCCATCCCCCAGCATAAATCTAGTGTAACAGGCAAAATCACCACATCCTCTTCTAACGTTCTTCCCAGGGCCGACCCTAAAAGACCCATTGACCTCAATGTGACACCAACCTCCTCCCTTATTTTGTCTATTAACATCCTCCATAGGCTCTCCCTTCCATACACAAACCGCCAAAGCCACTTCCCCATAAGAACCCAATTAAAGAGAACTGAGTTTCTCACTCCAAGCCCACCTTCTTTGACCAATGAGCACACATTAGCCCATTTCAGAAGTTGGACCTTGGTGTCTTCCCCAATCCCTCCCCATAAGAAGTCTCATTGTTTCTTCTCCAAACAGTTGGCAACTCCCATCAAGAAGTGGAAAAGGGGGCATAAAATAGGTGGACCAGTTGGCAAGCATGCTTTTAGTCATAGTAATCATTCCACCCTTTGACAAATATATATGCTTCCATTCAGCCAAACACCACTCCATCCTTTCAATAATGCGGTCCCATATAGTTTTGGTTTTAAAGGGAGCTCCCAAGGGAAGCCCAAGCTATGTCATGAGAAAGGATGAGATCCTACAACCCTATACATCCGACAAACTAGTTACATTCTTGGCATCACCGATCAGGAGCAATTCCAAGTTTTCCAAATTTCACGTACAACCCAAATACCACTTCAAAACATAAGAGTAAACACCACAAATAGCCAATGTGATCATGGTTGGCCTCACGGAATAATAGAGAGTCGTTTGCAAATAGAAAATGAGATATGTTAAGCCCAGATCCATTCCTCAAGGCCATTGAAAAACTTGACAATAAGCCCCTAAGCTCCATAGCCAAGATCATCCTACTTGATGCCTCCACGGCAATAACAGAAGAGTAGAGGGGTTAGTGGATCCCCTTGATATATGGCTCGAGAACTGCTGAAAAATCCCATTGGGGCTCCATTCACCAATACTAGGAATTGAACTGAGGAGATACAATGGTTTAACCACGCCATTTCTTCCCCAACCATCTCTTCACAAGATAAAATAAGAAACCCCAATTCACATGGTTATACACCTTTTTAATGTCCAATTTGCAACTTACCCTTGGCTGGCCTGATCTCAACCTACAATCCAAGCATTCGTTGGCAATCAAAACCAAGTCAAGAATTTTGCTTCCATTGGCAAAGGCGTTTTGGGAGTTATGGATGATCTTGGGTAGCACTCGTTTTAATCTATTGGCAAGAACTTTAGCAATACCACCAACAAGACTAATTGGTAAAAATTCCTTTACCTCGATCGCTCCAGGCTTCTTTGAGATAATATGACCGTGGTATTAAGACTCTTCTCAAATTTTTTAGTAGAACTCATGAAATACCTTCATAATATCTTCCTTCACCACACCCATACCGAGGTTCAAATAGACATTGGTAAGAAATTAGGGTAAGGTATATAATCTAACTCATTAGTCTGTAAAGAAAGCTAATAATGACTTCGTAGATTAATAATCCACAATCCAAACAGCATTATTTTCTACTCGCAATAAAACAACAACAACAAAACAAAAAAACAAAAAAACTAAAATCTCCAGAACACAAGTTAAGGACTTTAGGTAAGTGAAGTGATAACAAGCTAAACTTCCCACTAAATCAATTTTCTAGCCGTTTGAAAAAGTAATTCTTTAAACGATCGATCTAATTCCTATCTTTAACCTTATTGGCATTCAAAGAGAAAAGTATATAGAGAGAGAAGGGGGGGCGACCGTGAAGGGAGGGATGGCGACCGTCCTTGCCCCAGCCGATGCCGCGAGTGGAGTCGAGGTACTGTTGGACGAGGTGGCGGCACTTCTGGAGATGGTTAATGCCTTCGACGCGGTAGCACCACTTGAGCTTCTCCCTGATGATCTTCGCCTTCTCGATCTGGATCCACTTCTCCCGCACTATGTGCTCCCTCATCTCAAGCATCGCCACCGGGTCATTGTACGGGTTCGAAGGATCGAAGTCGTCCGGCGGCAACTCATCGAAATCCACGCCCTTCTTTCTCCCCATTTTTCTCGCTTTCTTCTCTGGTGCCTACTCTCTCCCTTTCTCACCACCACAGATGCCGCTGTAAATGAAGCTTTACTTCTCGTTTGGGCCGCCTACTCTCCTTTTGAGTTTTAGGGCTTCGTAAAATGACATTACATCAGGCCTTACCCGGCCCATCTGCTTCACTTCATATTGGAGCATAATTGCATTATTTATAAATTATAAAGAAATATGGTAACTTTTTTTTATAAATTATAAAAAAAAAATATGATTTTTTTCTCTTAAATTTTATTGCATTTATATATTATTTTAAATTATTTTATAGTCAGCCGCTCAAATGGATGATTATTTAAAATGCACCATATCAATGGATGTGTTTTTTTCTTAATAAATATAATTGAAGATTACAATATTTTATGTTAAACCCAAATTCTTTAACAAATATTATTATTCATTTGGTACTGATCAAATCATTATTTATAATTTCACAATCATGTTTATTAAGAGAATAATTCTGGTAGATGTTTTATGGTATGCAAATCTCATTCAGATCATCCTTAAAAGGTGAATTTTTTTATATAAATTCTAGTTTTTATTAAAGTGTCTATGCATAATTTACGTGTCTTTAGAGCATTAGTATTGAATTATGCATCTATATATTTACATAATATGACTTTAAATTGGACTGTATTAGATTATGCATATCTAAAAATTTGCATAGTTATAATCAGTATTTTTACAAATTTAAAGATGCACTGTTCACTCTTCAAATCATATTTTACTAGTTTTTTTTTTCTCTCTTCTCTTACTCTCTCTCTCTCTCTCTCTCCACCAACTGAAACAAACCCTTTCTCAAAACATTTTTTTCTTCTTGCTCTCTCTCTCTCTCTGACACCAATGGAAAGAAATTCGAAAGAAAAAAATAATAATATTTTTTTATTATTCGACTTAAAAATGCATAATCTAATGAGGAAATTTTTTTTGATATGCAAAATTAATCTCTAAAATATGTGATTTTACATAAATATATAGAGAAATCAAAACTAATGCCCTTAATCTGTATAAATCATTTTTTAAATTAAGGTCTATGATAATAGGAGCATCCATTCAACATATCACATTGTGAAAAGTTGGGCAATTGAGATGTTGATAAAGAAAAGATCCTTGAAAATGAAGAGAAATGACATTTCTATAAAGAAAAAGACATTGTACATTTTAATATTCTGTAATTTTGTTGCATGCTATATACAATTTCTGCAGTATAACCAAAAAAAAAATCTCATCTAAGCCGCTTGAGACCCCACTAGCTTCTTACACGTGTCATTTTCGTACCCGTCGTCCTGCTCCTCCCTCTTTACGCGTTCCCAATTGCCGGATGCCAAAGTCAACTCCAAGTCCACGTCGCTGCAGCCAACGGCTCGTTCGTCTGGTTTCGCGGCCAGCGACGCCTCCACAGTCTCGGCCGAAACACAGTCGGTTTCTGTGCTATTGCCTCGGCGACTCGGGTTCCGACTCGCCGACACACCAAGGTCATTGTCACACCACAACTGACGATCTGAGCCACTGTTTCCCGGCGACTGGATAGAAGCAGACGCCACCTCCGGCTTCGCTTTCGGTTGCGGATTAACGACCGAGCTCTTGAACTTGCCTCGAGGCTTTTTGACCTTGTTGAGTTGATCGGAAGGAGCCGGTTTTGCTACGTGGCGTATATCGCAGGCTTGAACTGGTGGATTCACGACCGACTCCGACAATACTTTCATGATCGGAGCCCCCCTAAGAACAGCTTCCACGGCGTCATGGCAGAGATTCCAGCTCCCGGACGAAAACAACCCGGTTGACCCGTAAATCGGGCTCACAACCCGCCCACAAGCTTCGTATAGCAAGGATTTGAATATTTCTGCAACCAAAAATAGAACTTGAATTAGAAACATATACGTTTCATGATTTCATCAACGAATTTGAATTAGAAAACGGAATTTAAACTGCTCACCAGGACGGTGATGTTCGGGTCCGGCATTGATGAGGTTAATGAGGCCGGCGCGGCCATAGAACTTGGCAAGGAAAACAGTGGCGTTGGCTTGGGACTCGGGGGTTCTGATCCACTGGAGACAGGGTCTGATGGTGCAGTCCTCGCCGCAGCCTTTGCGTAGGACTCGGCAACCGTTGCAACTCATCCGCATGTTCAGGTGTATTATGTTTGATCAGGAAGAAAAAGGTGAGAAAATCAATATACAGGGAGAACCAAAGGAATTTGTCTGAGATTCTAGGTAGAAAAATGAGTTGGGCGGTGGTGGGGGAGAGGAGGCATTTTTGTAAGCGAGGAGAGGACGTGGGTTTGTGGGGGGGCCGCAGTTTCTTTTCCGAGAAAATGGTATTGTGGAGGTGGCTGCTTTCCGAGAAAATGAGACATGATATCATTTCTCATGGAGCGAAATGTCGTGTTTGCCCTATCTCAGTGAAATACATTGTCGTCGAGCATATCTAATGTTGAGAGGAGTATCGGAACTTTCCACGTAACTTCTCTTAAAAAGCCTTACATCGAAGTATATACTTCTAACTTCTCTTTAAGTGTTTTCAAATAAACATTCTAGAAGGTTAAATAAAAAGAAAAAAAAATGTATTTTTTATTAATAAAAAAAAAATTCTTATCAATCACTATTCATCACTTCACAATTTATAAAAAACATCGTCACACATTATGAAAAGATTATAAGTATAAAATGTAAGAATAAATAGTGACTAATACATAACATTTTATTTTTTTTAAGATTTAAAGCTTTTTTTTTTTTTAATTTTAGCAAAATTCTTGGCTTGTGTATTTTATCAAGAATTTGAGAAAGACAACTGATGTTTCATGTTTTTCATCGTGGCTGCATTGTAATTATAGGTAATAGGAAGGGGACTGATAAAAGATGAAAAACCCATGCAAATTGGTCCAAAAGAAGTACCAACACGTGTAACCACGTCCAGTGCTCAGAGTGTGGCCGAGTCGCCACATTGTGGCATAACGTCCCTTATGCTCCGGAACCAATCCTACTCGCATTCTTTACTACCCGTTCAACACGCGTCAGTTTCAAAATTTTGAAAATAATTCATTTTACTTGAAAATGACATGAGAGAAACACTATCTAGGTCACTAATATGCTCCTTTTTTTTTTTTTTTTTTCTATATTAGATCATCAATCTATAAGGTTTAAGTTTTTAGATATTTTTTGTAAATTAAATCTTATTATATCATCAATGTAAAATGTATGTCATTTATTTGACTCGTAAATAAAAAAAACATTTACTAATTTTTCTCGTGAACTATTGTTAAAAACGTGATAGGTCTAAAATCTGTATACAAACTTTTATTTTTAATGAGGTTTTTTTAATTTTAACTCAAATATATGTTCTCAAATTTTATAGAACTTGGGTTCTGTAAACATACTTAGAACAAAAATGAGCATTTTTATCCATTTTCTAGGGCTGAATAGGAGAGTTGTGGTTTGGGGGGCATGGCCCCCTTGACCTCATTCCTTGGCCTTTGCATATATACACATAATCTTTCATCTAATTCATAGACAAGACAAAGAAGCCTATGCGTGGATTGAAAACATTTTCTCCATCCATCCCAGTGGAAGAGAATTAGTTTGTGTTGTACTATTTACCATAAAAGATTCGAAGTTTTTTAGAGGTCCTCTAATACAGTCTTGCTTAGAGACTCTGAGACTCTATTTGGATAGTAAGATGGGATGAAATAAGATTATTTTAAATAAAAACTGAAATTTGAATAAAATATAATTGTTAAAATATTATTTTTAAATAATATTATTATTGTTTTAGAATTTTTAAAAAAATTGAATTATTTATTATATTTTATGTGAAAATTTGAAAAAATTGTAATGATTAAATGAGATCAAATAAAACCATTTCTATTTCCAAACGAGGCCTGAGTGTTGATCATGGCTCTAAACTCCAAAAAAGGAAAAAAAAGAAAAAAAAAAGAAGAAAAATGTTGTGGACAACTGGCCTCGCATCCTCGCCACGGCCTCGCGTCCAACGTGGCAAAAAAATAAACAGCGTCGTTTTTTGTTTTGATGGGTTTGGGTCTTGAAGGGGGTCCCAAGTTTCCCTCATTTCAAACTTTGTTTGGAGAAAAAGCAGAGCAGAGGTGTCCTCTTCTACAACTAAGATTTGTGGTTGTCTTTGTGGGTAGGAGAAAACGCTTTCAAAATGATGGGTCGGTTGTGGATTTGGATAAAGTTTGGTTTGATTTTGAATGATGGACTAGTTCGATTGTGTCTTTGGCATGGGTAGGAGAAAAGAAGCAGAGAGAGGTCTATAGAAACTGAAGCAGAGAGAGGTCTGTGTGAGTCGTCGTTGGAAGCAGGAGAAATTTGGACAGCTGCAGATTTGCTTTCCAGGATGCATCCAATTTAGATCTGTGAAATAAATGCCTCATTTTTTTTTTTTTTTTTGGTTGGTGATGTCTTTGGTATTTTTATAGAGGAAGTTGTTGATGGGTTCGATTAATCCTTTCCAAAGAATTTTTGCAAATCCAAGCTATCCAATCATTCACATTTGGTCTGGAAGAAAAAGTCTACGATTTTGGGTCTAGAAGGGTACTGATTAGTACGATGCATGGCTTTACCTAGTGACTCTTTTGAAGAACATGTAACAAGGCTATCCTGAAATTCTTGAGAAGCCATAGAAGGAGGAAAGAGACCCCATAATTCAACCTTCGTGGGCTGCTAGCAGAATTTCAAAAAACAAAACACTAGTAAAACACTAGTGAGAGCTCCTCGCATGAACTTTCAGCCTAAAGTTGCAATTAAGACCTTCATCATTTAATTCTTGAAGCAATCCCCTACATTAATTGTTTGAAGACTTGGTTGAACTTGTGGTAGAACAAGAAGGAGAAAAATTAGTGCTTGCTCTATTTAGGATAATTGCAGAACTTGAGAATTCACTTCTTAGAGAACTCTTGGCAGGAATATTGAGTTCGACATGTACATCCTGTCACTTTCACCAATAACTCATCACCAACACCGTATTTGTGAGGGTAACTACCTGGGAGGTAAAACCCATACCCGGATTGGAATACTAAGCAGATGGTCAATACCCAGATTCTAAATTGATTTAAAAGCCCCATTCTTGAATGATGTGTGTCAGATCTTCACCACCGGAAGAGTGAGAGAGACACGAAAATGGAGAGATATCCATCTCTGGGTGAGGAAGAAGAGCAGATGGACCAGTCCCGAGCTACCCCATGACGATGAACGCGACCACTCGCTCTCTCACCCACGACAACGACTGCGACTCAGAGATATGGACTGACTGATGATGGCGATCGCAACAACCAATTTTGCTCTCGCGCGACGAGGAGAAAAGAAGCTCGGCTCAGATGAAAATGGAAAAACACAAACCGAAAGCAGCTTGGCAGTGGTGAAGAAGAACCAAAGCCCATTTTCATTTCATTTGCCGCTTTTCTTTTCTTTTCTTTTCTTTTTAATAAGTCAACTGACGTGGACGCAGACGGGGACGAGACGGGGGCGCAACGCCGGTTGCCCCTAGAATTGCGGAAAAAAAAATTCTTAGTATGAATTGGAGAATGTCTACCTCAATAAAAGAAATTCATCTCGTTTGTAGGAATTTTGGGACATCTTTAAACTTTTTTGTGTAATATCAAACTTTGGATACGAGAACTTGTTAGATTGCTACAATACAAAATGTTGCACCTTTCATCACTCATGGATCAAGTACCTTATTTTCTTTGAAATAAGCATTCAAAAGTTGATAATCAATATCATCTCATCGTAGTGAAATATTGAAATAAGAGTAGCATGATGATATAATTTATAGAATTCTCTTTGTTTTTAAGCAAAATGTATGCCATATTTAATA
>QEOT01123822.1:0-11944 GCA_003123785.1 Pterocarya stenoptera
GGCTTTAGAAGGATCCTCGTTTGAGGATCCTAAACTCTACCGTAGCATTGTAGGTAGCTTGCAGTATCTGTCTTTCACCCGTCCTGATCTCTCCTTTACTGTTAACAGAGTCTGTCAGTTTATGCATTGTCCTAGGATTCCTCACTGGCAAGCAGTGAAATGAATTCTTCGTTACTTACGCCTCACATCTCACTTTGGCTTATATTGTTCTACCTCTTCTCCTTTAACTCTTACTGCCTTTGCTGATGCTGATTGGGCCGGGTGTCCTGATGATCGCAAATCCACAGGAGGCTTCTGTGTATATTTTGGTTCTCACTTAATATCTTGGGGTTCCAAGAAACAACCAACGATTGCTCGATCGTCTACTGAAGCTGAATACAAATCCGTTGCCAATACCACCTGTGAACTCCTATGACTGCAATCTTTACTTGGTGGGCTTGGTATCTTCTTATCTGATCCACCAACCCTTTGGTGTGATATCTCTCCATGAATCCAGTTCTTCATTCTCAGACCAAACATATTGAACTTGACTATCACTTTGTTCGTGAAAGAGTCGCTGCCAAAACACTTAAAGTCTCCTTTGTTTCCACCAAAGATCAAATTGTTGACATCTTTACAAAGCCTCTTTCTACTGTCCGTTTTAATTTGCTACGATCAAGCCTCACCATCTCTCCGGTGCCGCTTGAATCGCGGGGGGCTATTGAAGCACGTGATTATCCTGCTGCCAGCATCTCAACAGAAGGCACCCAAGAGCACAAGGACTCCACGTCCAACCTAACAAACTCCAGCACATCTGACAACAGCAATTCCATATCACCTGCTCTGCTCTAGAATATTCTCTTGTAACCAACTGATGATTCTACACCGTTTGATCAATCTTTGATCAGATCACTTTACCTGGTCTTTGTATATAAATATGGACTGTAGTTTACATTGAAATAGTGAGAAATGAATATATACGAAACAGATTGTTATACTTTGTTTTCTTGAAGGCATTTTCACAAATGGTTTTAGTGCTGTGTTATCATCTTTGCTTGTGATTCTTTAATACGAATTGGTGTTGAACCGTGTAGTTAATTGAGGATTGTGCTTTCTGGATTCTCCTTCATTGTCTAATGTTTATTTGTGTTATGAACAAATTCAAACGAAGAAAGATTTTGGAGTTCCTTGAACAGAAAACAAATGGAGACTTATTTAAGAGTGGATTATTAGTTATAACTAACTTGCGAATTCCTTCCACTTCCTAGTACAAGAGACCTTACAGTTGCTGCATAAGAGTACCCAGAGAGTACTGTGTCATCCTACTGTAAAGCCTTTATTTCCTTATGTAATCATAAGCAACCATGACTATAAAGATAAACAACCTGAATAACAACACAAGCATTACAAGAACTGAACTTCAAATCAACACAATGAATAACAACACAAGAATAGGAGGCAGGCAACCTCAAATCAAAAGCATTACTACAACACAATTTTCGGATAGAGGGGAGATTATCTGGAGTGGAAGGTCTTAGCTCAAGAACTGAACTTCGACTTTATAGATTCGACAACCTTTTCTTCTACTTGGAAGGCCCTCGTTAGAACATCATCTGGAATCGAGGGTGTTGAACCAAAGAGAGTAAAGGGAAGGACCACAACCCCTGGTAACTGACTGTTTAAAGCCGAGATTATAAAGGCTTTCCCTACCCCAACATTCTTTTCGAAGTGTACAAGTCCTCTAGGAATGACAAACATCTGCCCAGCATTCAAGACTTTAGAGTGAAATACATTCCCAGTTGTCACAAACCCCACAAGTACCTGCCCTTCGATGACCACGCCGCTCTCGGTTGCACGAGGGTGAGAGTGGGGTGGAACAATTCCTCCCGGAGCAAAATCCACTCTGTTCATTGAAATCCCAAGCGTGTTGAGGGCAGGAAAAGTATCAACATTACCTACAGTGACGGTTGAGCCAAAGATGTTTGATGTGTCACCCACTTTGGTCAACCCATCAAAGAAGAAATCATCTGAAGTTACATTTGAGGCAGGTTTGCAAGGGAAGCCATTAACTGATATAGAGTTGGCACTTTTATCCGCCACACAGAAATCCTGTAATGGATCGGGGTCGGCTGAGGAGGCAAGCAAGGGGAGAAGCAACAATACGACGAGGTATGATAGCATGTGGACGTGTGAACGTGATGGAATCTTCATGGCTGAATCGGCTTTTGGTTTGTAGAAGTAATGGGGTTTTAGTTTTTTCCTTTTTGAGGAATAAAGGTCCTATATATAGAACTTTTCCTCTCCTGAAAACCCCACAAGTCTTCATCTTTATCATTTTAATTTATCCGAGGCAAACATCATGTCGACCAAGTCAAGTGATGTAGGGGATACAAAAACATCCAGAAGATCACGTAGAAAACGAGTTTTTTCGCAGAAAAGTTCCCATTTGACACACCATTGAATTAGAAAAGCATTGTTGTTCTAATTATTTTTGTAACTTAGTGGCCATAACAAGTCGTATGTTAATAGCAAAACTCTTTTTGTTTGTAATGCAAATAGTAAATTCTTAGGTGTCGGTTGAAAGATGATGTAGGTTATTTTCGTGGGACAAGTTCATGAATTCAATAACTTGGGCAGGTTCGTGAGCCATGGTCTCAAGGACAAGGAAAGCAGTTCACGAAAGTTAACGTTGCATGACCTCTTCCTGCTGTTGCAGAGTTTTATTGACCTTTCAACATTGTGATTGGGTGGTTTGGATTCGGTGATTGAGTTGAGAATGTTTATAAATAGTAGAATAAAATATTATTAGCATATTATTTTTTAATATTATTATTGTTTTAGAATTTGAAAAAATTGAATTGTTTATTATATTTTGTGTGAAAATTTAAAAAAATTATAATAATAAGATGAGATGAGTTGGAATGAAATTTAAATCCAAATCACCCTACGTGGAAAGACCAATTACTAGATTTCCAGATAGCCCAGGATGGGGCCTCTTTTCAACGACAAAAAGTAGCTGAGGAAGTGCTTCCTAAGAAGCTTTCACACTGTTATCTGCTATGATATAAATAATAAAACCACCAAAATTACAATAATCAACTTCTTTCTATTTATTTAGTGGTAAAATCATATATGGTGGAGCAGTATAGCTGATCATCTAATTGAACGTTTCTGCATTGCATGGTTTGACTAGGAAAGGGTGCTTATATTTTAAAAGGTTGTGTAGCAGCAGCCTCACATCAGATGGTGAAAAAATCAGCTCACGAAAGCTAGAATAGGAGCCGTAAATTCCAATTAAAAAGCCATTTTTTATAATTTGAGCTCTCTTTCCAGACGATATCATTGATGTGTACACACATGTGCATGCCATTATTAAAATATTTATGGCTTTGAATGATGGTCATGTTCCGCACTTCCCACCACTCGCAACCTGCAATAAGAATAAAGGAAATTAAACGTTCAAAGGCATAGGGACACCTCCGATTCTTACGTAAGAAGAATTGCTATGGTATTGATTATAGATGAGAATGGAAACGTTTGCATACCTTTTTTGGTATTAGTCATTGGATATATATATAGAGTTGCCATTGACATCCTTCAAGGACTCATAACTGCCTTATCTCCTGTTTGAGACTAGATTGGGGCCTATTATTTGAATTTCCCTCCTGTTGCTTGTGATTTATCTAGTCAGTAGGGTGCTATCGTAACACCCTGGCCGTTGGGAGTTTGTTAGCTTCTCACTTCTTCTGTAGTGAGCCCGTGGGCATGATTTAGGGCCAATGCGGTATCTTTAGCTGAGTCTCAATTATCTGGGCTCGGCCCCTGAAACCGTGATGGGTCCAAAAGATGGAATAGGAAATGTGTCACATTCGGTTACCACGCAAAGTCTCTTCACATGTGCCATTATAGTCAGTGCTTCGCTTCGTGATCTGGGCTTTGTCGTTGTGAGCCTCAAGGGTCAGTTAGTGGAGGTGTCATTCCATTTCCTGCGCTCTCTTTCCTCATTTTTGGTACTCCATACGCTTCCTCCCTTTTTACCCTTGCCGTTTCATATTGCACAGTTCATCTCCCTTTCTAACTCTACCTGTAACATCCAGGATTTTCATATGCTAAAATGTTACGATGACTCTTTAGTTCTCAACCTTTCAGATTTGCAACAACCACCACTTCTCTTCTTTTTGTTTTTAAACATCAGTGTTGCTTCCACTATCCCCACCCAAGTTCAGTGTTATCTACTAATTAAATAAAACCTATTGGGAGACCAACTTATATTAGAAACCCCACCACACATTCCCCCTATCATCTATAAAAAAATCCCACGAAGCCTCTATATTAAACACAAAATATTCTCATCAAAACCTCAGTAGTCCCATGACCAAGAACTGAGAAAAACCCACTTTCACAGCAAGCCCCTCGTCATAGACAACACCACTGCAGCCTTCCTCCCAGCAACCAACAGCCACATCGTTGAACGACCTCGCACAGCACCACAGAAATCGTCGACCAGCCCAACCTCGTTGAACCCACTCCCTTTCGGTAAGCTCACTGTTGCCGACCACCATTTTCTCTCCCTAGTGCTTTTAGCTAGACAGATTCTCTCTCTCTCTCTCTCTCTCTCTCTCTCTCTCTCTTTCCCTCTCTTAGTGTCGCACCACCACCAGAAACACCCAGCTGCATCGCCGGCCACCCTCAAACACCAAGAGCCACCTTCGCACCCAACCACCTCTCTCGGTGAGTCCCAGTTGCTCGACTTGTCGTCTTCCCGTAAGCTTGTGTTTTCTTTTATTTCCTTTACCTTCAACCTTCCCAAAATGCCACTGCCCAGTTATGCTTATTTCCCAAAATGCCCTCCTATTAAGCTAAGTCATGTTGGACGTGTTTTACATGTTATAATAGATTGGGCTGGGTTTGTTTTCAGAAAACACTCTGGTACCTTATGTCAAGTAGGCTGATCCACAACTCAGGCCTTGTCCTATGATAAGCTTAACTTTTAAGTAGGCCTAAGCCGTTCATTGATATTACGATCGATATGCGTAGTCAGTTGTGAGATTACTGCATCAACTCAAGCAGGCTGCACATCTGCCGCAGATGTACTCATCGGCTGCTAACCACTACTCCCCACATCGGGCTGGGGTTGCGTCGGAGGAACTAGATCCTCTACAGGGGGTGGCCGACGTCCCCTCGCCTATCCAATGCTACTTCGTTGAGTGGTCATGTCGAGGGCGCTCATCATATCTTTGACCCACTCTAAAGGCTGGGTTGGCACTCCCCGGGCAAGTAGTAGCCAGCTGAACAGGACACCCCATGGGAGGTTGTCCGTGGAGATAATGCTCGCCTCGTAACGGATTCTGTGAAAGATGAGCAGTGGCAAATCTATGGCATTTCCACATGCCACGCGTATAAAAAATTGTTCCCGAATCCAATTAAATGTGGTCTTATGTGCCACAGGATTCACGTTTGTTGCAAATATAGATGCAACATGCGGAAGAACGGTAGCAAATGATTTTGGTGGAAGGAGTTCGGCCTTTCGATCTGCATGCAGTCTCTCCCGGTGAGGATGTAGAAATCCTCATCTCGGTCGTCATCCCTAGCCAAAGGGCTAGCACCCGCGGCCTCTGACTGGTCTGCATCTCTGGCTGATGATGCATCAAGTGGGCCAGATGATAATGCAGAAGTGCCTACATCTGCCTTAGTCGATGTCTGAACTCCTTGACGAATCCGTAGGTGGTCGGCGACGACATTGGTTGAAAATTCAAATGTCACACCGTGTATAGTCACGGTGTGAGAGGATGCGTCCTGAGGCATGGAGCACATCTCCATGTATAACTCCTGAACCATAGAGTGATATGCCTTACGCCTCAATGTGCAGATTTTCCCTAACCTCTACTGAGGAAGACATCTCTCAGGTTGGTCTGCTCCCAGCTGAATTCGTCGAACTCGTTAATCAGGGCCTCTCGCTCGACCATAACAATACGAGACCCGATCTAAACAGTGTCTTGAGTGGCTCATTCCCTCCCTCATTTCCTGGAATGCAAAGAATGAGCCATCTCCTGAAAATAGAAAATGAAACAAAATTAATTGTACTATTGATGCATATTTGTCTTAATATTAAACTGCTTTGCATTAACGTTCGAATATAGAAAATATACGTTCAAACGTTAAGATAAAATGGTCGAACGTTTATTCCTAACGTTTGAACGTTAAGATAGAACGTTCGGACGTTTAACTATAAGATATTTTATAATATATATTAACTATATAGTAACTATAATATATTATATAACATTAATATATAATATTTACCGTTTATATGTTTTAGATAGACTAGATAGTAACTATAATATATTATATAACTATAATATATAACAGTAACGATTTATATGTTTTAAATAGACTATACAGAAACTATAATATATTATATAACTATAATATATAATATTTACCATTTATATGTTTTAGATAGAGTATATAATAACTATAATATATTATATAACTATGATATATAATAGTAATGATTTATATGTTTTAAATAGACTATATAGAAACTATAATATATTATATAAGTATAATATATAATATTTACCATTTATATGTTTTAGATAGACTATATAGTAACTATAATATATTATATAACTATAATATATAATAGTAACGATTTATATGTTTTAAATAGACTATATAGAACCTCAAGCTCTCTCTCTAGAAACCCAGACCCTCTCTCTCTAAAAAAGCTCTTCGAACCCAGCTAGAGGGGGTGGGAGCCTTGGCTCCCTTCCCCCTCTCTCCTCGTCTTTGTAGTCTGTTTTGTAGTTTTATTTTGTGTTTTCAGGCCGTTCCAGGGGAATCGTTGATCTAGGAATCTCCGGTGAGCACTGGCCAGAACGCGCCACGCCATGGTGTTGTCTAGCCGCTGATCTTCAAGTCCACCGAACGCGGTGTCAATCGGAGCGGCGAGTGGTCGGCACGCGCGGGTCAAAGTTCCCGGGTTTCGCGGTGTGTGGCTATCAAGCGCCACCGAGGAGCTCTTCGCCGTCGGCACTTGCGGCACTTCTGGAATCAGCGTGTCCGGTACTGCCAAGATCGTCTGCCGGTTCCCCGTCCAATTGGGCGCATGGGCTGCACGCGCTTAAGTAGCTCCTTTTGTACACTGTTTTTGCAGTTTTGCTGCTGTGTAGTTGCACGTGCTCCTTCAGTGTTTTTGTAATGTTTTGTGTTTGTAATTTTCGTTCTGTAATGCTTTAGGTTAATAAAAAATCCAAAAAAGAAGTCCCCCCTCCGCGTTGTCGGATGGTGGGGTTTGGTGAACCCTACCCTGCTTAGTCAGGGTATGGGGGTTGTGTATCCTCTATCGTGTACAGAGGTGTTATTTCTCTAAGACTTAGATCTTTAGAGATTTGCCGTTTGGACTAGACCATGTCAGACACATATGTGTATTGGGAAGCTATTAACGCTTGTAATTGACTTGTTTTCAAGCCATATTTGTATGTCCTATCTTAATGAAGGATGATGATCCACTTTTATCAAAAAAAAAAAAAAAAAAAAAATATATAGAAACTATACTATATTATATAACTATAATATATAATATTTACCATTTATATGTTTTAGATAGACTATATAGTAACTATAAAATATTATATAACTATAACATATATATATCATATTATATAACTATAATATATAATAGTAACTATTTATATGTTTTAAATAGACTATATAGTAACTATATTATATTATATAACATTAATATATAATAGTAACTATTTATATATTTTAAATAGACTATATAGTAACTATGATATATTATATAACATTAATATATAATATTTACCATTTATATGTTTTAGATAAACTATATAGTAACTATAATATATTCTATAACTATAATATATAACTATTTATATTATAAATATTTTTAAACTATATATATTTATTTATATATATATATAGTGGATGGAATATGTATAACTATTAACTTAATTTTGTGAAATTTTCACGTTCTAATGTTAATTTATTACGTTCGAACATTTAAAAATGTTGGAGGGAAATTTTCCGCTCAATTGTATCGTTCGGACGTTATTACATTAAGTGTTCGAAAGTTAATAAATTGTTCGCAGGAATTTTTCTGCTCGATTATCGTCTTTTGTAGTGAGCATTTTCGTTCGAACGTTTATTATTAACGTTCGAACGAAAATATTGAAAATTTAATCGGAAGGAAGTAATGTTTAAACGTATAAATGAATCGTTCGAATATTAATTCAATGAAATGTTTTTTGCATGAAGTCACACACGGGAGGGAAGCAGAATCATTTCTGCTTCCCCGTGCACGAAATAGATAGGAGAGTGAGAGAGAGTAGAGTGAGAGAGGGTGATTATTGAGGTTGAAGATTTTGGAAGTATTTTGGTAAGGAAAAACTATTTCTTCCATTATTTCAAATTTTCAATATTTCTCGTGTTTTATATATATATGTATATGTCTCTAACAAGTTAGTATTATTTATTTATTTTTTGAAGGATTGATTATTTTGGCAACTTGAAAGCTTATAATTTGTAACAGGATATTAAAAAGTGTTAGGTATATTTCTAAACTTTAGTTATATATGTTTATGAATTTTGTGGTGAGAATATTGTGAAAATGTGGTAATATTATGAAAATATTTTGATATAGATTAGAAATATCATATATTATTGTTTATAAATTTTGACAATATTTTTTGAGTTTATAGTGTTTATTGATGAATTAATATGTATAATATATTGTTGTGGAAATATTGTGAGGTTTAGATAATTTTGTTGTGAGAATATTGTGAATCCATTTTGTGATATGGACATGACATGCATGTGATTATATGTTTATTAAGTATAATTATAATTATATTTTGTGAGTTTATTGTGTTTATTGATGAATACAAATATTTATGAATATTGTTGTGGCAATATTGTGAGGTTTAGATAATTTTGTTGTGGAAATAATTGTGTAAATTTTGTATCTTGGATTTTAAATGTTGTGATTATTGTTTATTGATGAATGAATATGTTTAGAAATATTTTGTTATGTTAAGATAATTTTGTTGAACTTAGAGGGATAAAACTAAGTATAATAAATAAATACAAAATTTTCAACTTAATAAATAACTAAGTATCAATTAGTTATAATATTGTGAAAATAAAAATTTAGAAGGATAAAACTAAGTATAATAAATAAATACAAAATTTTCAACTGAATAAATAAATAAGTATCAACTAGTTATAATATTGTGAAAATTACAACATAGATAGATAAGACTAAGTATAATAAATAAATACAAAATTTTCAACTTAATAAATAAATAAGTATCAACTAGTTATAATATTGTGAAAATTACAATTTAGAGGGATAAAACTAAGTATAATAAATATATACAAAATTTTCAACTTAATAAATAACTAAGTATCAATTAGTTATAATATTGTAAAAATAACAATTTAGAGGGATAAAACTAAGTATAATAAATAAATACTTATATAGTAACTTAATGAATAAATAAGTATCAATTAGTTATAATATTGTGAAAATAACAACTTAGAGGGATAAAATTAAGTATAATAACTCGTTAAAATTATATAACGAGGGAGAATGATCTCGAAGAAATGTCTGTCAAATTGCTTGACTCTCAAAGTCTCTCTGGCCTTGAGAGTTGTAAAGACCAAAAAATTTGTGACAGTTAAGTAATTAGACTAAAGTTTAGATATTTCTTCAAGATTATTCCCCCTCGTTGTGCATGTATGTCGGTAGGTGCACCAACATATTCTTCCATCTCTATCTAGTTCAACAATATAAGACCTCCGAATGTTTTTAATATTACTAATTATAACATTTGTTTCCTTATATAAGATTCTTGTGGTTTTTGAATGAATATGTGTGACATTGCATATCTAACCTTAAACCCGTTCAGGAATTAGTGTATATTTAGGTGTGCACTAATTTCTGAATTGTCCAGTGTGGACAGTTTGGGATTATATCATCTGTATTGCACATTCTTGTTACTCCTATTGAACACGTTTAGTAAGAAGTTTCGGTGTCTTCCTCTATCGTTCTTTGGGTATACTGTTCGTAGGGTCACAATTCCTCTTAATGAACATGTATACTTGGAGAACTATAGGGATGTGCTGCCAAAATTTTTATTGACGTGGAAAGTAGTAGAGTGACGGAATATGTGCAATATGGATAATATAATCTCGGATAGGATAAGACCAACTACCTTATAAAAATTAGCAGCGACAGTTGGAGCATTACATGCATGTGAATTTTTAATGTACATTAAGTGTTACTAATAGATAGAACTTTTTAGAAATGAACAAAAGTTGGATGTGTTTAGGCGATAGACTTGGAATGGATTACACGCCTATGCGTGTGGAGTAAGAACCTTCATTGATTTTGCTCAAGGCTCTGCTAATAGTCATGGTTACATTAAGTGTCCATGTCGAGGGTGTAACAATTTGTGTGCGATAGGGTTGGCTGAAGTTGAAAGTCATATATTTGTGAACGGTATGGATCTGGGGTATACTTGATGGGTATTGCATGGTGAGCCGTATGCATAGTCAGCGGATGCATTGTTCCGTCATTCAAATTATTTGTGAGACATGGATGATGATTATGAGCAGAATGAGATGGAGGAGATATTGGGTGACATTGGAGCTGGGATATTTATGGATGACATAGACGACAATGGCTCAAGTGATTGAGGGAGTGATTCTGAAAACTTTGTTGCAATGTGGGAAGATGCAAAGCGCGAACTTTATCCAGGCCGTGTAAAACATTTCAAAATGTCATTTATTGTGTGGTTACTTCACATTAAGTCATTGTGTGGGATGTCGATGAAAGCAATAAACATGGTATTGGACTTATTTAACAAGGGGGTGGTTTGCATTGCCAAAAAAATTTTAAAAAGTGAAACAGTTAAAAAAGATATTAGGGTTTGATTACAAGTCAATACATGCATGCAAGAATGATTGTATTTTGTTCTGTAATGGCTCCACTACAGCGCATAATGGCTCTACTACAGCAATAGAAGATTCTGGACGATCACACTCTATTTGTGACAGCTAGTACTAGTGTAGTCTGTTACGTAATAACAGTGTATTCTGTTATGAAAATCAATTTTTATTCTCTTCTCGAGTGTATATACACCTCAGCTTGTATCTATAAAAGCAATCAAATACAATGTAACCGGTAGTGAAAAAATACACATCAAGTTCAGAATGTCTTCTTCTCTCTTTTCTTTCATTCTCACATGGTATCAGAGATGCTGACTAGCAGTCTCTTGATCCAACATTTATCCTCAAAATGGGCATGGAACCTGGAAAATCCTCCACCTCCATCTCCTCCTATTCCCATATAGTTGCCATTAAACTTAACCCAGACAATTACCTGTCATGGCGAGTTCAAATCTCAGCCTATCTCCAAGACCAAGACCTCTTCTCTTACGTCGATGGCACACAACCTCCACCTCCAGCCACCCTTCCTGCTACTGGAACATCCACGGTATCACCCAACCCAGCCTACCTTTCCTGGACAAAGACTGACCAATCAATACTCAGTGTCTTGTTCTCATCTCTTACCGATCCCATTGTTAATCATGTTATCACTTCCAGAACATCTCATGAATTATGGCTCACTCTTGAGTCCATGTTCAGCTCTCTCTCACAAGCCAAAGAATTCCAAATACGGTTCCAACTCACAAATCTATCTTGCGGTGACCAACTGATTTCAGAGTTTTACAATAAAGTTCGCATGCTTGCAGATACTCTAGCCGCTACTGGAAATCCAATCTTCGATAAAGAATTTGTCACCTATCTTCTTAATGGACTTGGCCCCTCATATGAATCATTCATCACCTCTATAACAACCAAAGCCGACCCCATTATCTCAAATGAACTATACCATCTTCTTCTCATCCACGAGAGTCGCATGTCCCATCTTTCC
>QEOT01123822.1:12218-87937 GCA_003123785.1 Pterocarya stenoptera
TTTTGTTCTGTAATGGCTCCACTACAGCGCATAATGGCTCTACTACAGCAATAGAAGATTCTGGACGATCACACTCTATTTGTGACAGCTAGTACTAGTGTAGTCTGTTACGTAATAACAGTGTATTCTGTTATGAAAATCAATTTTTATTCTCTTCTCGAGTGTATATACACCTCAGCTTCTATCTATAAAAGCAATCAAATACAATGTAACCGGTAGTGAAAAAATACACATCAAGTTCAGAATGTCTTCTTCTCTCTTTTCTTTCATTCTCACATGGTATCAGAGATGCTGACTAGCAGTCTCTTGATCCAACATTTATCCTCAAAATGGGCATGGAACCTGGAAAATCCTCCACCTCCATCTCCTCCTATTCCCATATAGTTGCCATTAAACTTAACCCAGACAATTACCTGTCATGGCGAGTTCAAATCTCAGCCTATCTCCAAGACCAAGACCTCTTCTCTTACGTCGATGGCACACAACCTCCACCTCCAGCCACCCTTCCTGCTACTGGAACATCCACGGTATCACCCAACCCAGCCTACCTTTCCTGGACAAAGACTGACCAATCAATACTCAGTGTCTTGTTCTCTTCTCTTACCGATCCCATTGTTAATCATGTTATCACTTCCAGAACATCTCATGAATTATGGCTCACTCTTGAGTCCATGTTCAGCTCTCTCTCACAAGCCAAAGAATTCCAAATACGGTTCCAACTCACAAATCTATCTTGCGGTGACCAACTGATTTCAGAGTTTTACAATAAAGTTCGCATGCTTGCAGATACTCTAGCCGCTACTGGAAATCCAATCTTCGATAAAGAATTTGTCACCTATCTTCTTAATGGACTTGGCCCCTCATATGAATCATTCATCACCTCTATAACAACCAAAGCCGACCCCATTATCTCAAATGAACTATACCATCTTCTTCTCATCCACGAGAGTCGCATGTCCCATCTTTCCTGTAGTACATCTAACTTTTCAATAACCCTTTTGAGCTCTCTACCAATCTAACTTCTAGCACTCCTCGTGATCAAAAAGGAAGAACTCCCTATCGAGGAGGTCGTTCCAACAGAGGCAAGGGCCATTTTCCTTCAAACAGAGGCCGTTTCCCCACCCAATCAAACCCACAAAATTACAACTCCAATCGACCCACATGCCAAGTATGCAACAAACCTGGTCATATTGCCCTCCAATGCCACTATCGTTTTGATCATGCCTACCAATTTGAGCCCCCCCGTTCCTTCTCTGCAAACTACACTACCCCCTCCAACTTCCCTGATTCCTCATGGTACCCCGACTTTGCAGCCACTCATCATATTACACATGATCTAGCCAACCTCAACATCTCATCGGAACCGTATGGTGGATTTGAACAAATTCGAGTTGGCAATGGCAATGCACTACCCATCAGTAACATCGGTAACTCTTCCCTTCAAACCTCGGTCTCTTCCTTTCATCTTCATAACTTATTGCATGTACCTTCAAACACAAAAAATTTGATTTCGGTTTCTCAGTTCTACCATGATAACTCCTGCTTCTTTGAATTTCACTAATTTTTTTTCTGGTGAAGGACACTTTGACCGAATCGCTCCTCATCAGCGGTCCACTACATGATGGACTTTATCGCTTTCCTCTAGCATCTTCATCCACAGTCCCTTCCACTCACATATGCGAAAAAGTTTCCTTAAGCCAATGGCACAAACGCATGGGACATCCTTCCCTTGACATTGTCTCACGCATAGTGTGCAACAACCGTTTGCCGTTTTTCCCAAGTGACTCCAGCTTCTCTTGCCCAGATTGTCCCTTAGCCAAAGCTCGGCAACTCCCCTTCCACACGAGCACAACTCAGACAACTGGGCCTCTTCAATTCCTCTAGGCCGATGTATGGGGTCCAACCCCTTTACTTTCAAGAAATGGTTTCTCATATTACCTATCTATTGTAGATCACTTCACCAGATTTACATGGTGCTTTCCAATTAAACTTAAATCAGATGTGTTGCACACTTTTTCCAATTTTATTAAATTTGCCGAGAGGTTCTTCAATTCTAAAATCATCACTATTCAACCTAAAGCTGGGGGTGAATTTCGACCCTTAACCACATTGTGCAAAACACTTGGCATTTCTCATCGGTTCTCATGTCCTCACACCCATCAACAAAATGGACTTGTAGAACGCAAGCATAAGCATATAGTTGAAACCGGTCTCACACTCCTTTCACAAGCATCACTTCCCTTTTCTTTTTGGAGTGACGCCTTTGAAGCCGCAACATATCTAATTAACCTTCTCCCTACACCCGTTCTACACAACAAATCCCCATATTTTATGGTCTATCAAAAACAACTGGACTATAAATTTTTGAAAATTTTTGGATGCTTGTGCTAGCCAAATCTCCGACCATACAATCATCATAAAATGAGTTTTCGTTCCACCCCTTGTCTTTTCCTTGGCTATAGCCCTTCTCACAAAGGGTATAAATGCCTTGACATCAAAACTCATCGGTTATACATCTCACGTGAAGTCACTTTTTCAGAAAACACATTTCCATATTCATCTTTACCTTCCGCTACCCCCCCCCCCCACTTCTTCTACTACAAATCTTCCAATGTTTCCCCAATCAATTCTTGGTCCAGGCCCAACTTTCAGCCACTCTCTGCCTACCCATAATCCCAATTCCGCAAGCTTGGACCTAAACCCACAACCAACCTTTAGTCCGGCTCCCATAACACCAACCCACAGCCCAACTCATCCAACCAGCCCAACTAATACTCTTATCCCAAACCCAACCCATAACCCAAACCATACACTCTCTCATTCGGAACCAAAAACTTTGTCTTCCCCAAATCAAACCCTCAGCCAAATCCTGAATCCTCCCCTCATCCCCCCTCGTTCTCAAATCATAACAAGATCCCAAACAAACTCCTCCAAACCTCGTCAATTCATTGATGGAACCATCCCATACCCTACTCGGCAATGCCTCATCTCCACCACCACCATTCCTAATGAACCATCCACCTTCTCTTCCACCTCCAAACTTACAGAATGGCGTGACGCCATGTCTCGAGAATTTGAAGCTCTCACTCAGACCCACACATTGACTCTGGTTCCCCCTTCTAGTGCTACTAATGTTGTTGGCTGCAGGTGGGTTTACAGAACAAAGTTGCACGCCGATGGATCCATTGAAAGGAGAAAAGCTCGTCTCGTCGCCAAGGGTTTCCACCAACAACCCGGCATTCAGTCCCATAGTCAAACCGTCAACAATCCAACTTGTGCTTTCCATTGCAATTTCACAGGCATGGTCCCTTCGGCAAATCGACATTCAAAATACCTTTCTCCACGGCGATTTGACTGAAACAGTGTTCATGCAACAACCTCCCAGCTTCATCGATTCTCAGAGGCCCAATTACATCTGCAAGCTCAACAAAGCGATATATGGGCTAAAACAGTCGCCCCGTGCCTGGTTCGCTCGACTGAGTTCGTGGCTCCTCCACTACGGCTTTTCAGCTTCACAAGGTGATCCATCTTTGTTCATCCTCAACAGAAATGGCCTCTACATTTTCGTTCTCGTCTATGTAGACGACATGGTAATCACCTCATCCTCCCCTTCTGCCATTGACAATCTTATTACTGCACTTCAAATTATTTTTCCAGTTTCTGACTTAGGACGGTTATCATATTTTTTGGATTTGGAACTTAATTATTTGCCAAATCGAATCTGTCTCCCTCAAAAAAAATACATCACTGATATTTTGGCAAAAACCCTCATGCTAGAAGCAAATCCAATTTCATCACCCATGTCAGCCTCTACAAAACTGTCCAAATTTGATACCCCCTCATTTGATGATGTTACATTATTCCGAAGCATAGTAGGAAGCCTGCAATACTTTCCCTCACCAGACCAGATATCTCTTACTCTGTTAACTGAGTCTGTCAATTCATGCATGACCCTAAACTCAGCCACTGGACAGTAGTGAAACGTATCTTGAGGTACCTCAAACAGTCTCTACACCATGGTCTGTTCTTTCCCTACAAATCAAACCTCTCCCTTCATGCATACACTGGTGCAGATTGGGCTGAGTGCCCAGATGATAGAAGGTCTACGGGAGGGTTCTGCATCTTCCTAGGAACTCACCTCATCTCTTGGAGTTCAAAAAAACAAAAGATGGTGGCTCGGTCGAGCACTGAGGCAGAGTATAAAGCCTTGGCTAATACTGCTGCTGAATTGATCTGGTTACAAACTCTCATAAAAGAACTTGGTTTCTCCCTACCTCAAGCTCCTATTTTATGGTGTGATAACTTAGAAGCCACATACCTAACTGCAAATCTAGTTTATCACTCTCGAACTAAACATATGGACATAGATTTCCACTTTGTGAGGGATAGAGTTGCTGCCAAATTACTCCAGGTCTCTTTTTGAAGCAGTAAGGATCAATTAGCAGATATAGTTACCAAGCCTTTGGTCGCAGATAGGTTCAACACTTTGAAGACAAGTCTCACTATGGTTCCACCGCTAGTGGACTTGCGGGGGCATATCAACCTGACTTGTACAAATTCATCTTGCAAGCACAATGGCTCCACTACAGCGCATAATGGCTCCACTACAGCAATAGAAGATTCTGGACGATCACACTCTGTTTGTGACAACTAGTACTAGTGTAGTCTGTTACGTAATAACAGTGCATTCTGTTATGAAAATAAGTTTTTATTCTCTGTATTTTATTCTCTTCTCGAGTGTATATACACCTCAGCTTGTATCTATAAAAGCAATCAAATACAATGTAATCAGTAGTGAAGAAATACATATCAAGTTCAGAATGTCTTTTTCTCTCTTTTCTTTCATTCTCACACTGCATAAGGATCTTTATGTAAAATGCAAAAGTCACATTTTAGTTTGTAAGGATAAATGTTCACTAGAGAGACCCAGGGTCGTGCGATAGAGACTCACCATGAGAGCAACTACGAAGTGGCGGTGAGATGGCTGAGGCGGTGACAGTACATTGTGGGAGGGAGAGAAAAAGTGATGAGAGAGAGAAAGCATGGCATGAGGGAAAGAGAGAGATTACTGAGAGAAAGACGGTGGATTTTAGGTGGCATGAAGTTCCTGGCGACATTTTCTATGCAGGTGGCTAGCAACGTGTAGTTGCTGGTTTGTGGCTCACGATGGGGAAAATAAATCCTCTTTTTCGGTGCGGTGCGGTGCAAACAGAGTACTCCCGTTAGAGATTTCCGGTGGCTGGGTGACGGTGGTGTAGGCAGAGGTTTAAGTGGCTGGTGGTTGAGAAGAGTAAGAGAGAAGCTGGTATGTCTTGCTGGGCATGCATGGAGTGGCTTCCGTTTTGGACTTAAGGTAGTACAAAGCTCACTCTGTTTTTGGCATTGTCGAACAAAGGACTTGGTGGCAACATGGAGACTGGTTGGCCGTGGGTGGAGGCTGGAGTTTTGGTGTTGGGCAGTGCTAGGGCAGCTTCCGTTGTGTAGGAGTAGTGGCTGGGTATGGTTGTCATGTCTTACACGGCTACTGGTTGCTGGGTCGTGGGTTTACTTCATTCATAGGTGTATCTGTCGAGCAACACTGCATGGCTGTGCAAGGAGGAGTTGGAAGGTGGACTTGGTTGGCAAGAGGCGCATGAGCGAGGTGGGAGACAGAGGTGGAAGAGAGTGGTGTTGGGTTAAGGTATGGCTTGGGCGGCAAAACTCATAGAAATTAAAAAGGTGTACGTGTTAGGTGAGAAGAAAAATAAAAATGTGTGAGAGAAATTGACGGAGAGGAGCCACTGTTGGGTGGGTGTGGGGTTGGCCGACATGAGACGTGGTCTTGGCATGCGAATGTGGGATGCAGCTGGTTCATAGCGCTCGTTAGGTATTACTCCAACGTGGCTACAGGAGGAGGCTGCTAGTTGTTGACTGCTTGTGGCGCTTCCTGGATGTAGGGACTTGCGGGAGGGAATGTGGAGGTTGAGAGGTTTCAGGCATGGGAAACTGGAGAGGATCTAGACACTGTTGGGGTGGTGCAGTCGTCCATGTATGAGGTTTGCTGTGAGTGGTTTTGTATATTGTGTGTGCGTAGATATATATATCTCTATATATAAAAAGTGTCTATCTAACAGAAAATTGTTGATTTAATAGTTTTTTATTATTTTCCATTAAAACTAACGTGATTTGTCAATTTGACCGTTACCTATAATCCTCAGTCAGCCATCATCATTTCACATCATCATTGTAATATTAGATAACAACTCATTATAAAATTAATCTCAGTTAAATAAAAAAAAATTAAAACTTCATGCTCCAGATACGGAGCATCTATTCTTGAGAATGAAAGAAAAAGATTTCCACTGAATGAACAAATAGCATATTTATTTCTAAACAGTAAAAAATAAAAATAAAAAAAAAAACTCTTAAAATTCCTTTCGTTCATTCATTTGCCTGAATAATGAAAATTTATCATTAACTCGATTAGCGTCAATCCATTCTCTTCAATTGCCATTATATCAGTCCAGCATGTGAAAACAAAAAACACTGCACATTAAAAGGATTTGGGGGTTAGTCAATTACTAACCTTTTATTGTTCTTCTTCATTACAAGTGATTTTATGGGAAAAAAGTTTTAGTTGTTAATTTTATTTGTAATTTCTTCTTTTTCCATTTATTTTATGTTTTTAGTATAGTATTTTCTATTCTTTTTTTTTCCTTGCAGTGTTTATTATTTTCTGTGGATTATTTTTAATGATTAGTTTTTAGGTCTTGTTGATTAAAGACTTTCAGAACTTAATAAAAAACAGAAAAATTAATCGTGCAACTGCATATTCAGTTTATCTTCTATTTCTCAGTTTCTTCTGTGCTTTATTTCTCTCAAATCAGGTGTGTGGAAGCAGTGCATAAGTGCTAAGGTTTGAAGGAACATTGAAAAGGTCAGTCTAACTGCCTTTTGTGTGTTTTTTTTTTTATAGTATATCTGTAGTCTATCTATGTTTTGTGTTTATAGTTTATATATAATCTATCTATGCATTACACATGTTCGATAATATTTCTAAGAAATATGTAGCAAAAATAATTAGAAAATCAAGTAAAAAAGACCGAGGGAAACAAATGTTAGAAATTACCATATATTAATGGAATGCCTTAGAATGAATATTGCATGCATCGAAATATCTCCACTTCAAGTGCCGAAAGCCATTCTTGTAATTAAAGACATCAAATTTAGAATAGCTCCCATTTGAAATGACTCGGCAACAATATGGATAGTGAAACAACACATAATACATATCCTAATACGAAGGCTTTAATCTTCCAACACATACCTTGAGCTATAGTTGAACCAATGCCGTATGTTTCTAACCCAAAGCCAAACCAGATGTTTCCCATTACTGAAAAACTCAAACTAACTGTGAAAATATATTCATTTTGCTAAGAGAACGTGAAAAAAGAAAAAGAATATAACTGAAAATGGCACATGTATTCAAAAAAATAAAACCATTCTAATCCTATAAGGAAACCGAAGATACCCATTGCAAAAAACTAAAAATCAAACCCAAAAAAATTAGAAGCAAAACAAAATTTGAAGATGCAAAAAGAAAGGTACACAATTTTAAAAAGAAAGATGGAAAGGCAATCCCAGCAAAACCCAACGACTCAATCTCTCTCGGTCTATAAGAAATTGGAAGGAAAACTTAAAAAAAAAAAAAAAAAAACAATTCTGAAGAATAAACATTCGGATTTGTAAGAAGTTGCAAGATAAAAATTATTCTAGAAAAATATTAGAGCCGAGATCTTAATATTAAAAAAGGAGCAAATAAAAACCTACAGATCTGTGAAGTGTCTTCATTCGCCTATACGGGAAAAAAATAATTAGGAATATTTCTATTTACTGAAAAAAAAAACTAAAATCATTCTATAAAATAAAATACAAAAATTTCAACTCAGCAACAAGGAAAAAAAAATTACAAACACACATCTGAAGAATGAACATTCGGATATGTAAGAAGTTGCAAGGAAAAAAAAACAAGTAACAAAAAAAGAAAACAAAGATCTGAAGATAAGAGAAGAAAAAAAAATAGAAATTTTAAAAACTTAATTTGGAGATCAACCAAAAAGTTAAAAAAAAATAAAAAAATAAAAAATAAACCACTCAAATCTGAAGATCAAAGAAGCCCTATTCGCACAAAGGAGAGAGCAGAGTGAGGAAAATATGAAGAGAGGGAAGATATGAAGAGAGAGGCCGTATTCACACAGAGAGGAAGAGAGGGAGAGATGCAGAGAGTGAACGTATTTAGTGGGAATGGATGTGTGAGTGGCACTTGAAAATATATTTGAACTTGTAAATATATATTTTATTGGCATGCATCTGTATTGGTAAATTTTAAATTTTTGGGCAGACGTGCCTTGCCTGCATCTATAGTGGCGGATGCGTATCAATACTCTATTTTAAATTTTTGAGATAATTCATGCATAGTGTCACCAAAACAACTATAAAAAATAGAAGAAGAAGATAAACTTGACTTACGCTATCTGACTTTACACAAATTAATATCGCGGTGTAGACCAACTGACCTAGATTTGAGGAGAACATACAGCAGGATCCGATCGTGAACTACAAATTTTGCCTTCCTTTAATATATGTATATTTTAAAAAGTATTTGTGTTTTTAAAATTTATTTAATTAAGTTATTCCGAGGAAAAAGACAAACCATTGAGAACATTAATAACACTGACAAAGTCAATACATATGCAGCACAAATGACGTAAGCCTATTGGTCCTACAGTAGAATATAGGAAATTAAAGATGAAAAAATTAGAAACAATACTTCTTCGTCATATGTATTGCCATATTGGGCATTATACATATGTTGCCCTTATTATTTTTTACAAATGACGTATGTTTAATCTATTAATATATATCTATTAAGTCACGTTTCTTTATCAATACTTCTTCTTTATCAATATTTTAAGGCAATTAGACTTTTAACTTTTTCATTACTAATATATATAATTACCAATAATAATTATTGTTATTGTTTTTGCTAACAATTAAAAATTTAAAAAAGTGTAAATGTTAATAATTTAAATACAATAAGAAATAGACTGACACAAATCACATGCCATATCGATCGATCTTTTTTCCCAAGATTCAGTCCATCCCCTTTCCCCCAAAAATCGACAATTAAAAAATATAAAAAATCATAACATCCAAATTAAAAATTAGTAGAGGAATTTTTTAAAATAATTAGTAAAGAAATAGTTGGTAGTTGTTTGAAATAGGAAATTAAGTTTGACAACTAATTTCTAAAACAGTTTTTGTATGTGCAGTGAAATAGAGAAATAACTTTACATATATAATATTAAAAATTGTTTTTTAGTATTTGAAACACAGTTGGTATCTTGACTACAAACTTGTCACTATCTAAATGACAATTCTATTTTCTCATAAAATAAGGTTCTTTGAAGTTATTTATAAATTACATTGACATATTATTTATAATTATTTAAAAAATGCATTGACATATTATTATCTAAATAACTATTTATAATTTATTTATATATCACATTGTATAATTATTTATAAATTATATAAACATTACATTGTTATTTAATTAATCGAAAACATTACGTCATAAGTAATAAAAAATTAATTCTTAACAAAAATAAATAAATATAAATTAAGAAAATATGCATTGCACGTTATTTTCACCTACTATATATAAATATATATATATATATATAAATATAATGCTGGAAATCCTGGAGAAGAGGAGGAAGAAACGTGCCATGGCTTGGAAGTCATACATAAATCGGCCTTGGGGTTTTCGCTTGGATTTTTATTAGGCTTGTTTTACGGCCTTAATCACTCAACAAATCTTAATGTTCAATTTTAATTTCTAAAATGAGCTCAACTTATCCAATAAATACTCTTCGGCTTTAAACAAATTCTTGATTTATAAAATATAGGGCCCATTAGGGTTGTGAATGTTAAATGGGCTTCCATTTGATTATTGAGCCCAATAATACTCGTATAATCTACCACAATAATTTATGGGCCTAGAGATATTTCTATAATCAACTAACTAATCTAATTTGGGCTTCCTAATATATTAATCCAAAATTAAAAATATATATGTATAAAAATAAAATAATAAATAAAATTTAATAATACATGGGCTTGGCCTGAGCTTGGTATTGGGTCTGTTACATCTTGTCTCCTGTAGATTTGAGTAACCACTTCCACGTCCATAGTTGCAGTTAAGTTATGAATTCATTCCCCAATTGGATAATAGAGTACTTCAGTTCGTCATCCATAATCAATGGTCAGCTTTGCCTAGGTTTCTCATTGTCTAGTGTTGAAATGAGTTTCCTGTCTGTTTGAACTAATATGATATCATTACGTAGAAAATGCATTGACTGGATAAACTTTGGACAATTACCTTAGTATGCAGAAAAAATCCCCAAGGTTAACATTAGTTGTTAAGGCATGTAAGCAAAGAACTGTACTTTCTTGAATTATAAATTCTTGTTCATTGTTGAAGTATGTCACTAATTGATACGAATTGGTGTTGAACCGTGTAGTTAATTGAGGATTGTGCTTTCTGGATTCTCCTTCATTTTCTAATGTTTATTTGTGTTATGAACAAATTCAAATGAAGAAAGATTTTGGAGTTCCTTGAACAGAAAACAAATGGAGACTTATTTAAGAGTGGATTATTAGTTATAACTAACCTGCGAATTCCTTCCACTTCCTAGTACAAGAGACCTTACAGTTGCTGCATAAGAGTACCCAGAGAGTACTGTGTCATCCTACTGTAAAGCCTTTATTTCCTTATGTAATCATAAGCAACCATGACTATAAAGATAAACAACCTGAATAACAACACAAGCATTACAAGAACTGAACTTCAAATCAACACAATGAATAACAACACAAGAATAGGAGGCAGGCAACCTCAAATCAAAAGCATTACTAAAACACAATTTTGAGATAAAGGGGAGACTATCTGGAGTGGACGGTCTTAATTATAGCTCAAGAACTGAACTTCGACTTTATAGATTCGACAATCTTTTCTTCTACTTGGAAGGCCCTCGTTAGAACATCATCTGGAATCGAGGGTGTTGAACCAAAGAGAGTAAAGGGAAGGACCACAACCCCTGGTAACTGACTGTTTAAAGCCGAGATTATAAAGGCTTTCCCTACCCCAACATTCTTTTCGAAGTGTACAAGTCCTCTAGGAATGACAAACATCTGCCCAGCATTCAAGACTTTAGAGTGAAATACATTCCCAGTTGTCACAAACCCCACAAGTACCTGCCCTTCGATGACCACGCCGCTCTCGGTTGCACGAGGGTGAGAGTGGGGTGGAACAATTCCTCCCGGAGCAAAATCCACTCTGTTCATTGAAATCCCAAGCGTGTTGAGGGCAGGAAAAGTATCGACATTACCTACAGTGACGGTTGAGCCAAAGATGTTTGATGTGTCACCCACTTTGGTCAACCCATCAAAGAAGAAATCATCTGAAGTTACATTTGAGGCAGGTTTGCAAGGGAAGCCATTAACTGATATAGAGTTGGCACTTTTATCCGCCACACAGAAATCCTGTAATGGATCGGGGTCGGCTGAGGAGGCAAGCAAGGGGAGAAGCAACAATACGACGAGGTATGACAGCATGTGGACGTGTGAACGTGATGGAATCTTCATGGCTGAATCGGCTTTTGGTTTGTAGAAGTAATGGGGTTTTAGTTTCTTCCTTTTTGAGGAATAAAGGTCCTATATATAGAACTTTTCCTCTCCTGAAAACCCCACAAGTCTTCATCTTTATCATTTTAATTTATCCGAGGCAAACATCATGTCGACCAAGTCAAGTGATGTAGGGGATACAAAAACATCCAGAAGATCACGTAGAAAACAAGTTTCTTAGCAGAAAAGTTCCCATTTGACACACCATTGAATTAGAAAAGTATTGGTGTTTTAATTATTTTTGTAACTTAGTGGATACCATAACAAGTCGTATGTTAATAGCAAAACTCTTTTTGTTTGTAATGCAAATAGTAAATTCTTAGGTGTCGGTTGAAAGATGATGTAGGTTATTTTCGTGGGATAAGTTCATGAATTCAATAACTTGGGCAGGTTCGTGAGTTAACGGTGCATGACCTCTTCCTGCTGTTGCAGATTTTATTGACCTTTCAACATTGTGATTGGGTGGTTTGGATTCGGTGATCGAGTTGAGAATGTTTATAAATAGTAGAATAAAATATTGTTGAAATATTATTTTTAAGATTATTACTGTTTTAGAATTTGAAAAAATTGAATTGTTTATTATATTTTATATGAAAATTAAAAAAAAAATATAATAATGAGATGAGATGAATTGTAGTGAAATTTAAATCCAAATCACCCTATGTGGAAAGACCAATTACTAGATTTCCAGATAGCCCTGGATGGGGCCTCTTTTCAACGACAAAAAGTAGCTGAGGAAGTGCTTCCTAAGAAGCTTTCACATTGTTATCTGCTATGATATAAATAATAAAACCACCAAAATTACAATAATCAACTTCTTTCTATTTATTTAGTGGTAAAATCATATATGGTGGAGCAGTATAGCTGATCATCTAATTGAACGTTCTGCATTGCATGGTTTGACTAGGAAAGGGTGCTTATATTTTAAAAGGTTATGTAGCAGCAGCCTCACATCAGATGGTGAAAAAATCAGCTCACGAAAGCTAGAGTAGGAGCCGTAAATTCCAATTAAAAAGCCATTTTTTATAATTTGAGCTCTCTTTTCAGACGGTATCATTGGTGTGTACACACATGTACATGCCATTATAAAAATATTTATGGCTTTGAATGATGGACATGTTCTGCACTTCCCACCACTCGCGACCTGCAATAAGAATAAAGGAAATTAAACATTCAAAGGCATAGGGACACCTCCGATTCTTAAGTCAGAAGAATTGCTATGGTATTGATTATAGATGAGAATGGAAATGTTTGCATACCTTTTTCGGTATTAGTCATTGGATATATATAGAGTTGCCATTGACATCCTTCAAGGACTCATAACTGCCTTATCTCCTGTTTGAGACTAGATTGGGGCCTATTATTTGAATTTCCCTCCTGTTGCTTGTGATTTATCTAGTCAGTAGGGTGCTATCGTAACACCCTGGCCGTTGGGAGTTTGTTAGCTTCTCACTTCTTCTGTAGTGAGCTCGTGGGCATGATTTAGGGCCGATGCGGTATCTTTAGCTGAGTCTCAATTATCTGGGCTCGGCTCCTGAAACCGTGATGGGTCCAAAAGATGGAATAGGAAATGTGTCACATTAGGTTGCCACACAAAGTCTCTTCACACATGCCATTGTACTTAGTGCTTCGCTTTGTGATCTGGGCTTTGTCGTTGTGAGCCTCAAGTGTCAGTTAGTGGAGGCGTCATTCCATTTCCTGCGCTCTCTTTCCTCATTTTTGGTACTCCATACGCTTCCTCCCTTTTTACCCTTGCCGTTTCATATTGCACAGTTCATCTCCCTTTCTAACTCTACCTGTAACATCCAGGATTTTCATCTGCTAAAATGTTACGATGACTCTTTAGTTCTCGACCTTTCAGATTTACAACAACCACCACTTCTCTTCTTTCTGTTTTTAAACATCAGTGTTGCTTCCACTATCCCCACCCAAGTTCAGTGTTATCTACTAATTAAATAAAACCTATTGGGAGACCAACTTATATCAGAAACCCCACCTCGTTGAACCCACAGCACCACAGAAATCGCCGACCAGCCCAACCTCGTTGAACCCACTCCCTTCCGGTAAGCTCACTGTCGCCGACCACCATTTTCTCTCCCTAGTGCTTTCAGCTAGACAGATTCTCTCTCTCTCTCTCTCTCTCTCTCTCTCTCTCTCTCTCTCGCTCTCTCTCTCGCTCTCTCTCTCGCTCTCTCAGTGTCGCACTACCACCAAAAACACCCAGCTGCGTCGCCGGCCAGCCTTAAACACCTAGAGCCACCTTCGCACCCAACCACCTCTCTCGGTGAGTCCTAGTTGCTTGACCTGTTGTCTTCCCCGTAAGCTTGTGTTTTCTTTTATTTCCGTTACGTTTTACATGTTATAATAGGTTGGGCTAGGTTTGTTTTCAAAAAACACTCTGGTACCTTATGTCTAGTAGGCTGATCCACCACTTGGGCCTTGTCCTATGATAAGCTTAACTTTTAATTTGGGCTTAGTTTAATTAGATAAAGATATTAGCCCAACAACTTTTATTCTTACTAGTAACGTTAAGTACCTCGTATAGGTAACGTGCTACAAGTTGGAAATCAAGAAGCAGCACTAAGAAGTAATTAGTATGATCATATAAATGCATGTACTATAAATATTATTGTCATGTATGAAAACATGGTGTGTTTATGATGGTTATCTATGCTACGCTAAGAGTTAAGGCAAGGTTAGATTCCTTTCACGACCTTTGATGAATTATGACATTATGCTTGTATGGATGAATTTTGTTGTTTGATGGATTGAGTGTTACTAAAATCACTTGGAAGCCATGAAATATTCATGTAGTAACTTTAGTCAAGTATGCCATGTAATAAAATAGTCAGATCATGTATGCCATGATCATGTAATAGACTATGTATGCCATGAAATGTCATAAAATGTTTAGATCATGTTATGTCATGCCATGTTATGCTATACCATATACAAGAATATGCCATGTTATGCTATGCCTTGTACAAGAATGTGGCATGTTATGTTATGCCATGTACATGAATATGCCATGTTATGTTATGTCATGTACATGAATATGCCATGTTATGCTATGCCATGTACAAGAATATGCCATCTTATTGTAATGCCAGTCATGCCATGTTATACTATACCATGTCCAAGAATATGCTGTGTTATGTTATGCTATGCTATGTACAAGAATATGCTATGGTAGAAAAGTTCATAAAGCCTAATAAATTCTCATGCATTAAGAAAGATTAGAAGCTTTAAGGTGACACGGACGCAAGCGTGGTTAACCACAAGTTAAGTGAAACACGGACCCATGCATGCTTCACTCCATGTTATGCAAGTTAAGTGTGTGTTTCACTCCGTGTCATGCTAGTTAAGTGAAACACGGACCCAAGTGTGTTTCACTTCATATCATGCAAGTTAAGTGAAATATGAACTCAAGCGTGTTTCACTACATGATAAGTGAAAGACAAGATAAATAAGTTATTTATGCATTGAAGTTACATGTTTACCATGATTATGTTTGTTCCGCTCATGTCAATGATGAATAGATATGCTATGTGAATCTATGATGATGTATGTATGTATGAAGAGCCTTTCAAAAGTTAAGTCTATGCTAGGCTAAGATATATTTTATGGTATGATGTGCTATTTACTAAGTATTCGACTCATTTTTGTTTGTCTTTCTATTTTCCTCTATGTTTAATTCTCTCAGATGCTGGTTAGGATGACACAGAGCTAGATTACCAGGAGTAGATCTAGTAAAGGAAATTTGGATCTTCCTTAGCCTGCATTGGCTTACTCCTTTGAGGTTGTCATGGCTTAGGCTGAGGCTGGCTTGGAGTTGGTGCTAGAGGCTGTGTTTGCTTTGTCGCCACGTATGGAAAATGTTGCTCCCATTCCCCCCTCTTTTAGGGGCTGAGGCGAGATTTCTGGGTCAGACAACGACGACATAGTCATGCCTCTTGACCCCTCCTTCTTGGGGGTTCGCTAAAAAACACCAGCTAGTTCCTCGATTCCATTTGATGGGTTCAGCTAGTTGTCTCTAGCCTTGGGGGGCGAGGTGCCGATAGTTGAAGATGTCGCTGCCTTGTCTACTTCTGCTCATGTTTCGCCTACCTCAGGGGAAACAACACCTATTCTTCCCTTTGTTTTTCCCAAGTTTCCTTCTGCTGGATCTAAGAGCACAGATTCAATGGAGGTGAGGTCTCAATTTCTTCCTCGCTCTTCAGCACCTTGCCTACTGGAGGGGACATGCCATCTCCTCGCTTTCACACTCTCAAACCTTTTACCGACATCCCTTTGTCCTCTGTCGGTCAAACTCAGAATGAAGTTCCATACATCCCTTCTTTGCCTCCTAGGTCTGATGTACCCTCACCCCTCTCTCATCCACCCCAAATTTCCTCGCCACCTCATGGCTTGGGCAAGATGGGAGGGCGAATTCCTCTGCCTAGGGGGCCCTTTAACTTATCGGCGACACATGAGCCTTCAAGTTCCCGACCTCGAGCATCCCAATCGCTGGCGTGTGGCTTTCATGAAGAGGGCATCCAGGACATGGTGCGTAGGCTTAGAGACATCCTTTCTCCACTAAGTCACCCTTTGTTGCCTTTGCTGGGGATCTGTCGTTCATCATCCTTTCACTATTTTATTTTATTTTATTTATATATATATGTATATATATTTTACGCCCTTTTCTCTCCATGGAGTAGACCACTTAATTGTCGTTCCAATTAATGGCTAGCTAGGCCTGGAGGAAGAGAATCAATTGATACGTGCCTTATTGGCTAAACTCATGGAGCTGTCTTAGCCGCTCGTTTGAAAAAGGAAGAGATCATATAAAGCTTGTCTCGAGTGGAGTCATACTACCATTTGCTCGAAGACCAAGTTGTTTCCCTACGTGAGCAAGTTCATGGGCTTTGATTAGACTTGGAAGTGTCCCAGGAGGAGACAAACCAATGCCGTCATGAGGCCGTGGCCTGAATAGAAGAGCATGAAGGTCGACTCAGTTGTCTCAACTGAGGGAGTACCTACTCACCCATCTCGATGTAGAGTTGACCCAGTTGGATCGGAAGACTATCAGAGCCAGCTGTGCTGCCTACCACGTCTTCTATTCCTTGGGGTGAGACACAATGCCGTCTGCCTTTCCTCCTCCTGCTTCTTGTCCTTAATGCATTTTCTTTTAGTTAGGACTTGACATATGATTATGTAATAGACACTTGAACTTATGTCATTTTGGTTTGAAATATATGTTATTTTCCCATTTTGTTGCCATTAATTACTATATTAATTGAATCACCTCATTCTTTCTCGTCGAGTGAGTGAGTATGGCAGGAGGATGCGTTGACTGCATAAATGTGGGCAAGTGAGGTTACTCGGCCTAAGTGTGGGGGGAGGATGCCTTGACCGCACAACGTGGGCGAGTAAGGTTAGGTTATTCGGCTAAGTGTGGGCGAGTAAGGTTACTCGTCCTAAGTATAGTGGGAGGATGTTTCGATCGTGTAAATGTGGCGAGGAAAGTTACTTGCCTTAGTGCAATGGTAGGGGTGCCTTGATCGTGTAAATGTGGGCGAGTAAGGTTACTCATCCTAAGTGTACTGGGAGGATGCCTCGACTGCGTAAATGTGGGTGAGTAAGGTTATTCGGCCTAAGTGTAGTGGCAGGATGCCTCGACTACGTAAATGTAGGTGAGTAAGTAAACATCGCTTTGAGTTGCTTCCTTTCTCGTCATCTCTCCGGTGGGTGAAAGCGTAGCAAAAAGTACAAGAAGGGAAGTAACCACAAATTCTGCCAAGTCTTTTATTGCATTAAAATCATTATAAAAAGAGTTATACAAATAATTCCTTGGATGCTCCGCTTCCATGGATGCGGTAACTCCCTCCCTACAACATCTTTGAGGAGGTAGCTTCTTGGGTGGTTGCTGGCTGTCACCATGTAGGGCCCTTCCCACCATAGTCTGAGCTTTCCTTCCTCCATGGTAGTAAATCTCGTCTGCTTGAGAACAAAGTCTCCAAACTTGAAGGATTTTGGCCTAACCCTCTTGTTGAAGTACTGCTCTATCTTCCTGACCTCTTGTGGGTGGCCATCTTGACCTCTGTGTCGGCTCTTATTTCTTTTACTAGACCCAAGCTTTCCTTTAATGCTCTGATGTTTTGCTCGAGGTTGAAGCTTTGTGCCCTATAGCTTGGCATCCCCACCTTGACAGGTATGACCACTTCACTCCCGTAGGCTAGGATGAAAGGTATTTCCCCAGTTGGTATCTTGGTTGTCATCCTATACGCCCAGAGGATTACCAGAAGTTCCTCCACCCAAGCTCCTTTATTTTCTCCTATCATTCTCTTCAACATCCCCAATATTATTTTTTTTGTCGTTTCGACTTGTTTGTTCACCTGTGGATAACCCGAGGATGAATATTTGACTTTGATTTCGAGCTAGGCACACCGATTTTGGTAGTGCTAGGAATCGAGTTGCTGGCCATTGTTAGAAATGATACTCTAGGGTATTCCAAACCGACACATCATAGCCTTCCACAGGAACTTTGTAATGTTCTCAGAAGTTATCTTTGCCATTCCTTCAGCTTCCACCCACTTCGTGAAGTAGTAGACAAAGACAATAATGAACTTTGCTCCCCCTTTGCCATGTGGTAGAGGTCCTACTAGGTCTATCCCTCACTGGGCAAATGGCCTTGGGGAAGTAATAGATTTCAGCTCCTCAAGTGGATTGCTCGGAAGTGGGGCGTGCAACTGACATTGTGAGCATCTCTTAGTGAATTCCTTGGCGTCTTGAAGAGCATGTGGCCAGTAATACCTGACCCTCACAATCTTTGCCGTAAGGGCTTTTCTTCTTGATGGTTTCCACAATCCCCCATGTGTGTTTCTTCCATGATGTACTTCTCTTCTTCTTTTGTCACACAACTTAGGAAAGGTGTTGAAAATCTTCATTTATATAACATACCCTCGATTATGGTGAAGTGGGTAGCTCTGTTCCTGACTTTCTTAGCTTCCTCTTTAATGGTTGGGAGCTCTCCGGTTACCAAGTACCTGACGATGTCGCCTACCCACTCCGGAGGGATTATACCTACTTCCAAAACCTTAGCCCCAATAACTTGTGTCTCAATGACCCAAATGACTACTTCCTTAGGCAAGGTTTCCTCTTCTTGCACCAATTGTTAGCTTTGGAAGTACCGTGGTATGCAGACGATTTGGAAATACCGAAGGCGATCGTGCCCCTCATATACCAAATGTAAATATTTCTTTAACCTCTCGCCCTTTTTCAAGTATTCCCCAATTACACGGCCTACCACGACCTGTAAGTTCGCTTTCATCTCTACCTCGTTTGCTCCCAAGGTTTTAGCTATGGCGAGTCCTGCCATCACCACCTCGTACTCAGTCTCATTATTCATGACCTTGAAACCCAACCTCATTGCATAATATTTTTTGGCCTCGCCCTCCGTTGTCAAGTACACTCCTACCCCCTCCAACTCGACATAATTAGCAGTCCACATATACCTACCACGACTTTCCAATGGGTGCCTGCTATTCTTCTTTGGGGAAGTTGGAGAACTTTGTTAGGAAATCAGCCAAAAGTTGCCCTTTAATTGCTTTTCGCGGGACATAGGTGATGTCAAACTCACTATGTTCTATGGCCCACTTTATCAACCGTCCTAATGTGTCTGGGCATCGCAACACCTTCTAAATGGGTGATCCTGTTACTACCTTTATGGGATGGGCTTGGAAGTAAGGATGTAATCGACGAGCGGTCGTCACCATTGCGAAAGCCATCATCTCAATTTTTGGATATCAAGTTTCTGCTCCCCTCAACGGCCGACTTATATAGTACAATGGGTATTGTACTCCTTCTTCTTCCCGTACTAAGGCTGTTGATACAGCATTTGGCATGACCACCAAATAGTAGCATTGGCTCCCCTTGCTTGGTTTGACTTATTAGTAGAGGGTTGGCTAAGTATTTGTTCAATTGCGCAACGGCTTCTTCGTATTTGGTGTCCCAATCTTGTGCCTTCTGTAAGACCCAAAAAAATGCAAACATCTATCCCTTGATGACCTACAAATATGTTAAGTGCAACTACCTTTCAATCTAGTTCTTGAGTCTCGTTCAAGTTTAGGTGACTTCATCTTGGTAATCGCTTGTACTTGTTCGGGGTTTACTTTGATTCCCATTTCTGACACCATAAAACCCGATCGCACTCCGAACGCGCATTTTGTTGGGTTCAACTTCATTTTCTAGGGTCGCAGGACCTCGAAGGCTCCCCTCAGATCTTTCACGTGTTGTCTTGGTTCTTTGCTTTTGACTAGCAAATCATCTACAAAGGCCTCCGTGTTATGACCTATTTGCTCTTTAAACATCTTATTCACCAGACTCTGATATGTAGCCCCCATATTTTTCAATCCAAAGGGCATGACTTTATAGTAGTACAACTCTCGGTCAGTTATGAACGCTGTTTTTTCCTGATCACCTTGGCTTATTCATATCTGGTTATATCCTAAATAGGCGTTTATAAAACTCAACGCTTTATGCCCCGCGGTTGAATCCACAATCAAGTCAATCCGGGGTAAGGGGAGCTATCCTTAGGGCAAGCCTTGTTGAGGTTCGTGAAGTCTACGCACATCTACCACTTGTCGTTGGATTTTTTTATAGGCACCACCTTTGAGAGCGAATGGAATTCTCTGATGAATCTGACTGCTAAGAGCTGATCCACTTCTTCCTTGATTGCCGTGTACTTCTTGGTGCTAAAACTCCTTTCTTTGTTTAATCTATTGAGCTTCTAGGTTAACACTTAATTGATGCTTTATGATGCATTCATTGATTTCAGGCAAGTCTTCGTGACTCCAAGCAAAGATATCCTTGTGCTTTACTAGGAGCTGTTTCAACTGTTGCATTTCTTCCTTACTCAACCTAGTCCCTATCCTTACCGAGGCTTAGAGATTTTATGAATCGAGGGTAATTAGTTCTAGGCGCTCATCGGATTTGCTCCGCTTCAATGCACTTTTATCTCGTGTCTTTACCTCGGGTGCCTTCTCCTTAGGCGGGGGTGGTGAGACTAGATTTACTGCATGTTTGTTCTTTATCAAAGACTTGGTCATCTTCACATTTCTCTTTCCCTGACGGAGTTCTTGTATGTAACACTTTCGGGCTAGCACCTGCTCGCCACATACTTTCCCGAAGCCTGCTTCTGTGGGGAAATTTATTTTTAAATGAGCATTCTTTCAGGTATGTTGGGACATTGTTAAGGATGACATCATGAAGGTTTTTCTTGAATTCCACTCATTTATGAAATTTGATAAAAGTCTTAATGCTATGTTCATTGCACTTATTCCAAAAAATTTGGGTCCATGGAGTTGAAGGATTTTAGTCCTATCAGCCTTATTAGTAGTTTTATAAAATCGTCTCGAAGGTGCATACTAGTCGTTTGAGTGTGGTTATAGGGAAGATCATCCCAAAATTTCAAAATGCTTTTGATAAGGGAAGACAAATTCTTGACTCTGTTCTTATTGCTAATGAGTGCTTGGAGAGTAGAATCAGAGGTGACATTCCTGAAATCTTTTGTGAATTGACTATGGAGAAGACTTTTGACCATGTCAACTGGGATTTCTTGGTTTATACCCTTGGTAGGTATGGTTTTGGAGAAAGGTGGTGTAATTGGATGAAATAATGCATATCTAGATTTTTAGTTTTGGTCAATGGTACACCAGCTGGTTTTTTTAGCAGCTCCCAGGGATTGAGACAAGGGGATCCACTGTCTCATTTTCTTTTTGTTTTAGTTATGGATGTTTTGAGTAGAATGTTGAAGGCAGCGGCAGATAGGGGATTCATATCAGGCTTCTCGGTGGGTAGCCCTTCGTATGGTTGCATTGATGTTTCTCAACTACTTTTTTCGGATGACACTTTGATTCTTTTTTAGCCAAATTCTGACCATATTCATTCTTTTTGGGCTCTCCTATTTTGTTTTGAAGCTGCATCCGGTTTAAAGGTGAATTATCAAAGTCTGAAAAGATCTCTGTTCCTTTGGTTAATAATTTAGGGGAATTGGCTAATATTTTGGGCTGAATGTCTCCAATTTGCCTTTGAAGTATCTTGGCCTCCCTTTGGGGGCACCTCTCAAATTCAAGGCTATTTGGGACGGGATTATAGAGAAGATTAAGGATAGGTTTGGGGGGTGAGATGAGAATTTTGTGTTTTGTTTTAAAGTTTAAAATATTATTTTTTAGTTTTGGGATTTGAAAAAGTTGAATTGGAATTTGAAAAAGTTATATTGAGATTTGAAAAAGTTAAATTGTTTATAATATTTTGTATGGGGATTTGAAAAAGTGTAATGATAAGATGAAATGAAGATGAGAAATCTCATCTTATCTTTGGCCCCAAACCTATCCTAAGTGTCGATTGGCGGATTGGAAAATGATTTATTTGTCCTTATGTGGTAGAATCACTTTAATCAAGAGCACCTTATCTAATATCTCATTCTATTTTTTTTTAATCTCTTTTTTCTTTGCCTATAGGTGTGGCCAATAGAATGGAAAGGATATTTCATGCTTTCATGTGGGGCGGTATGGAGAATGAGAAGAAATTCCATTTGCTTAAGTGAGATAAGATTTGCACTCCTTTTTTATTGAGTGGTTTGGGGATGCTCTTTGGAGGCTTGTTATTGATGCCAAATACGGGAGTACTTAGGGAGGCTGTTGCTCCAATGAAGTAAGAGGGGTATATGGCGTGGGAGTGTGAAAATTTATTTGAAATGGATGGGAGGAGTTCTTCACAAATTTCATATTTAGGTGGGTTGGGGAAACTAGATCAGTTTTTGGCATGAGTTGTGGTGTGAGGATAAGGCATTGAAGAATGTTTTTCCTTCTCTCTTCAAATTGCTTTGAATAAAGTTGCATTTGTGGCTGATTGATTACGTCGATGATTCTGCTAGATTTATTCAATGGTCAATAAGCTTTACTAGAGATGTCCAAGATTGGGAAGTATGGGACATTACTAATTCTTATAGCTTGCTTTATGCTTTAAACATAAATTATGGAGGGGAGGACATATTGCTTTAGAATTAGCATGGTAATAAAAAATTCTCAGTTAGGTCTTTATACAAGGCCTTGGCTTTACATTCTCCCATTGATTTTTTTTTTCCTTGAAAAAGTATCTGGAAATACAAGGTGCCTTTTATGGTGGCTTTCTTTGGGTGGTTGGGTTCTCACGGAAAATTCTTACCATTGATAAGTTAAAAAAGTGTGGTATCATTGTAATGGATTGATGCTTTATGTGCAAAAGATGGGGCAAATCGGTGGATCAGCTTCTTCTTCATTCTGATGTGTCAAAGGTTTTGTGGGATGAGGTATTTACTAAAGTGGGAATTGCTTGGGTGATGCCCTCTTCCTCTTCTAGGAAATTGTCAAATAGCAATCGTTTGAAAGATGATTCCTCTTTGTCTTATGTGATGTATTTGGAATGAGAGGAACGGGTGCTGTTTTGAGAATAGAGAACGATCGGTGAAAGGGATTAGAGCTTTCTTTTATCATACTTTATTGCTTTGGCTTTCTTTTCTTTTGTTTTTTCTTTTGAAAGGAAGCTCTTATATTCATTCCATTATAACAAAGATGAGATACATGAAGGGGAATCCTCCATAGTTATAATAACATCATAAATGGAAAGAGCATCTTTTGCCAACAAGTGAGATATTACATTGACATTTCTCCTACTATGAGAAACTTCCCACTTGGAATTTTTTTCAAACATTCCTTTGCTTCAGCCATATACATGCCAGCATTGTTCCAAGCTTCATTTTCACTCTTCAGAGCATTGATCACCTTTGAGACTAACCTTCCTTAGACCAAAATCCATTCCCAACTTAGCAGCTTGTAATGCCCCATATGCTTCTGCCAATAATGGTTCTGGAAACATGCATTTACTCAATCTCATGGTAGCAATTATATAGCCTTCACTATCCCTCACAGCAATTCCTATTCCAATTTTGCCATGTATTTTGTCAACCGCTGAATCCCAATTTATCTTGTATGTGTTTGGTGGAGGGGGTTCCAACTTATCTGCTGATAGGCTTCTTGGTCTAGTGGTGTTGTTGCACTTCTCTTCCATCTCTAATAACAATTCTAAATTGTATCGTGCTTCCTTCACAATGTATTAGGATGTGTTTACTCTTTTATTGAAAATGAAATTGTTCCTTCTCCACCATATCTTCCTTTGCGATTAGTGCAAATTCTTGTATCACCTCAGCTTCCAAAGACTTCAACAGTTCCTCTATAAGTTCTAGCATAGATTTATGTGAAAAGTGATTCTGTAGTCTTTTTGAACATTGGCTCCACACATCCATAACAGATACATAGTTCCAAATTGCATGAGTAATGGTTTCTTCTTCAGTGTTACATATAGGACACATGGGATGTTCAACAATCTGTTTCTTGAATAAATTGGATTGAGTTGGTAGAGCTTCAAGGCATGCCCTCCATCGAAAGACCTTGTCCCTAGGGGTGGTTTTTAGGCTTCAAATCTATCGCCATAGTTTTTGGAACTTGTTGCTGCTAGATATGTGTCCATTTGCTGTCATTACCAAATGGAATTTGAGTACCTTTTATATAGCTCTCTAGAAGCAAAAACTAGACCCTCTCTCTCTAGAAGCTCTCGTGTCCGGTCACAGCTGGGGGAGGGGGAGCTTCAACTCCCTCTTCCTTTTCCTCCCCCCCTCTCTAACGTCGGCCCTGTGCCTCCGACGGCTTCATTTGGTTCTTTATGGTTTTATTTCTGGTTTCCTTTGGCCGAATAAGGGGGTTATCGATACGAGCTTCTCCAGTCACCAACTGCACGTGCCGCCAGGAGCTTTCCCTGTCGCCGATCTGCTTAACCTCCTAATGCGGCCTCCTCTGGAGCGGCGCGTAGCCCGCACACGCGGGTCGAAGATTTCGGAGCTTGTCGGCGAGTGGGCCTCACGCGCCACCAAGGAACTCTCTGACGCTGTAACGCACGGCAGTTCCTGAGCAGGCGTATTTGGATCACCATAGCTCGACAATCAGTTTCCTTCCACCAGTTGTTTTTGTGCACTGTTTTTCCGTTTTACAGTGTTTTCACAATATAATTTTCTTAATATCTTGCTTTATTTTCTAGATATTTAAAACCCTAAATGTTATCCCATTCGGACTAGTCCGGAATGGAGTTTCTCCCCCCTCCGAGTAGGCAGAGTTGGCGGGGTGTTCCCCTTCCATATCCCGATTAGTCGGGTATGGAGTTTTGTTTAGTAGGTTACTGTTACCTCTGTCTTGGATAGAGGTGTGTTATCTCTTAGACTTAGGTCTAAAGAGATGTGCTGGACTAGACCATGTCAGCCACAGTTGTGTGCTGGGAAGCTGTTAATGTTTGTAATTGGCTTGTTTAAGTCAATCTTGTATGTGCTTTTTAATGAATGGAATGAGATCTACTATTTAAAAAAAAAAAAAGGGAGTACCTTCCATATTAATCTGTCAATGCTGCTCGAGGTACTAATTGGAGTCTTAACAATAATCTCTGCCTCCTCCTTTTCAAATATTAATTCCACCAGTTCAGTCTTCCATTGTTTTGTATGAGTGTCAATCAATTCATGGACTTTGGCATTGCTGTCTAGAAACTTCACAGGGCTTATAACCTTGGTTGGTGTGGTGTGAGTGAGCCATTTATCATGCCAAATCCTGACTTCCTCACAGTACCAACTCTCCAAAAGATCCTACTTCAATAAGGTGCCTAGCAAGTTGGAAACTTCACCAAATATAAGATGGCTTTAGACCCAGTTTGGCATTCAAGAAAGAAGTTCCATGGTAGTAATTGCCGTCATAACCTGAGAAGCTAGAGAGTCAAGTTGTTTAATTAGTCTCCAACATTGTTTAGCTATCATTACATGATTAAAACATTCCAAGTCTCTAAACGCCATGCCCCTACAGATTTGGCCTTCCCCATGGTGCTCCAAGAAACCCAGTGAATTTACTTCTCTTTCTTTTACTGCCCCCACAAAAAATTTTGTATACCACCATTGATATTTCTAAGCAAATTGTTTGGCATCAAGAAAGCACTCATTGTGTATGTTAGAGGAGCTTGAACTACTGCATTGATAAGATTTCCTTCCCAGCTTGAGATAGTTTTTTCACTCTGTGATTGCTGATTCGCATCCTCACCTTATCCAGAATACTCCTGAAAGACTTTTCTCGAGCTCTACCTACCACAATTGGCAAACGAAGATACTTCTCACAGGGCATAGCAGTTCTTACACCAACAATAGAAAATATGAAGTCTTGGGCTGCCTTAGAAGTATTTTTGTTGAAAACGAAAGAGGCCTTCTCAAGGTTCAATCTCTGTCCCGAAGCTGTCTCATAAACTCTTAATAAACTGAACAGCTTGCTCCATTCAATCGAGTTAGCCTTGCAAAATAAAAGGCAGTCATTAGCAAAAAAATCGATGAGTCTGATTTGGCCTCTTGCAATTGGAACCCCATGAGTCAATCTTTTACCTTCAACATTCCTAATCAAACTACTCAAGGCCTCAACACACAAAATAAAAAGATAAGGTGATAATGGATCACCTTGTCTTATGCCCCTAGATGGATTAAAATATTTTTTAGGGACACCATTAACCAAAATTGAATAGGATATTGATTCAATGCACTTCATCACCAACTCTACCCAACTTTGGCTAAAACATTCTTCACAAAACTGATTTGAGAAAACTCTACTCCATGCTATCATATGCCTTGCTAATGTCAAGCTCCAAAGCCATGTAACCTTCTTTGCCTGTCATTTTGTATTTCATTGTGTGCATAGCCTCAAAAGCCACGATGATGTTGTTAGTGATTAATTTGTCGGATACAAAGGCTGACTGGTTTTGTGATATAATGTTTGGCAAGATCTTCTTCAACTTGTTTGCTACAACTTTGGAAATAAGTTTGTACATAACATTACAAAGAGAAATAGGTTTGAAATCAGACACTGTAGTAGGGGGTTCCTTCTTAGGAATGAGAGTGATAAATGTGTTATTTATATCACCAATACACCCATTGTTATTAAGAACATATAACACAATCTCACTAACCTGATCCCCCACAATACTCCAATGCTGCTGGCAAAAGGCCGCTAGGAAGCTATCTGGACCTGGTGAGCTGAGTCCATTCATTTGAAATATGGCATCTTCAACCTCCTTGTAAGTGTATGGCTTGATTAGCACTTGATTCATCTCTTCACTGACTCGAGGTTCCGTAGTAGCCATGCATTCTCTAATGTTGCTACGTTCAGAGGTGGAAAAAAGTTCCTAAAAGAAATTCTGAAACTGCTCACATATGCCTTCTTTAGAATTTACCTCTTGACCAATATCATCTAGCAGTCTTCTTACTGTGTTGGTTTTTCTTCTTTGGGATGCACACTGATGAAAGAACTTAGTGTTTCTATCCTTTTCATTCAGCCACCTTTGTTTAGCTCGTTGCTTCCACTTTGTATGCTCTTTTTCAAGTAATCTATCTATTTCCTTTTCCTAGGGCTTAATTCTATCATTCAGTTTCTGCAAGTTCGAGATTTGTGCAAGCTTGGAGTTGATCTCTCTCTTTGAGTTTCCAATCTTCATTTTACTCAATTGCATCAATTGCGGTTGACATTTTTTGAGGCCTTCAGTGGTGACGCTGAGCTTGTTATCTGCCGTTCTTGGTTTTTTCCACTCATCCTCCATTATTGTACAACATTCATCTCTATGTGTCCAGCTAGCTTTAAACTTGAAGGGCTTTAAAACCATGCCTATATCAGAATTGGTTCTTTTCATTGTGATGTAGATTGGATGGTGGTTAGAACTTTGAGCTGGTAGTACATGGACTTTAGAGCTAGGAAAAATCTCTATCCAGACATTATTACTAAAGGCTCAATCAAGCCTCTCTTTGGGAAAAGCCTTTCCAAACCTGTTATTAGACTAGGTGAATTTATTCCCAACAAAACCCATATCACTTAGACCACATGTTTCCACTGTTATTTGAAATGCCTCCATCTGATTGTAGGATCTCAGTGCAACTCCATATTTCTCATTGTTATTGAGAATCTAATTGAAGTCCCCAACACATAACCACCCATTGTATTCTTAGGTTTAAGAGCTTTAAGGAGCTGCCAGCTTTCATGTTTCTTAGCAATTAAAGGATTACCATAAAAACCTGTGGGGATCCAGTTCTTTCCTTCAGCTGCCATCTTTTATACTAAGTCAGATATGATTTTGAGTGTAGGGTTCCACCTTAGCTTCCACATCATCCTTCCATAAAAATGTAATCCTCCCACTAAGACCTTTACAGTCTACCAAAACTGTTTTTGAACCTCAATCTCATTTTGATCAGTTTTACCTTATTCATTCTACACTTTGTTTCTATTAGGAAAACAAAGGATGAGAGCTTACTCTTCACCAAGAGGTGGAGATCATTGATTGTCCGAGAGTTCTTAAGTCCTCGATAGTTCCAACTTAGGCAACTCATTGCATTTGGTGGGGCTGTGCACCAGGCACCACTGATTCTTCTATGTTTGAGACCGTAGCTTCCATGTTCTCAATTTTTGGTTTTTTTTTTTTTAATTTCTTTAGTAAAATCCACGTCATCTAAGTGTACCCTACAACTTCTTTTTCTATTCTCAGTCCTTTCACCCTTATGACTAGTTTCATTAACTAATGCTGCAAAGCACTTGTCCCTTGCTATCCTTTTCCAACTGGCATTTTTCTTTGATTGTTCCAAAACTTGAACTTGATCTGTTAGGAATTTGTCAATAGAATTTACTTTGGAGATCAAATCAATTTATGTACCAAGGTCCATAGCAAAGCTATTGTGCTTGATATGGAAAGCATATATTTTCCCACTGGCAGGGTTTTCTCTTTTGATAGCAGTATGACCTTGGTTAGGCATTAAACTCCTATCCTTTGATGAGAAAATTTTGGTAGTGTCCATATTTCTAATTCCCTCTCTTCCCTTATTTGAAAAACGATTTGGATTTGCTTTGACCCTTAGTTCCTGCATTCCTTCCATATTTGCTATTCCTTCCTTCTACTATTCGCTTCCTTTTTGAACTTCATCCCTATCCCGATCAGCAGCCCTTCATGCATGGCTTTCTTCCTTTGCAGGGTGAACTTCTTTACCTCCATACCTTTAATGGTTAATCTCATTCTCTTTTGTAGCAGGAGCTCGTAGCCATACACCATATTGTGGTTGGCTTCCTTCATTTGACACAGATGAGCATGACTTATGAGAGTGTTTAATCACTCCACATATGAGGCAAAAGTTAGACAAAAATTGTTGGTTTAGGCTTCGGTTATTGTATTGGATGGGATTAATGACTTTTGTAATATTTTTCAGGGCTAGCTTTAATTAAGTGTCTCTCTATGTACACTTCCTATGTAATTGGGTTATGCCTAATTACGTTTATTAATAAACTTCTGTAAGAAAGTACAGCGGAAAAAAAATTACCTCAAGCTCAGCTCACAAAATTGCTCCACAAGTTTCTCCAGATTGACAACTCACAAGTTCTTCCTTTTAGTGGCGAAGTGTACTACGTAGTATAAAACTAGAGTAACACTTAACAAATCCACAGCCTAAATACTCTTTCAAGAGAGAACAAAAAGAGAGAGATTTTTTTCTATTTTTTTAGAATGGTGCCAAAACCTTCTTGAGAGGGACTATATATAGTCCACCAAAGGCTAGCCGTTACACTGCAAATAAATGCAGTGTAACGGCTTGTAACGTATAGCATTAAGCCATGCGTTACAAGACATGTAACGCATGGCTTAATGCCATACGTTCATATGCAGAAGGGAGGGGGTCAGCCCACGTGGGCGCCCCTCCTTTCACCTGCTAACAACTTCTTACTTACAAAAAAAAAAAAAGTTGGAAACCAAAACAGCTATTTGCTTTCTTGAATAGCATCTCTTAGATATGCTTTTTGGATTTAAAAATAAATAAAATGATATATACACATTCATTTTACACCTCTTGAATAAAAATTACTATTCTTTGATTGGATGCTGCTAGTATGCTGCCCAGGTTTGACTGCTGGGCTTGCCCTTTAGTGTAAATTACTCTTTTTTTATTTTTATTTTGTATTTTCTCTCATATTGTTTAAACATCTTTAATGGCTTATTTGGGGTCTCAGATGAGAAACAAAATTCTCATATGATCTCATTTCATCTCATCCCACCTTATTTTCAAACATAATTCAAATACGAAAAATTTAAACTAGTCATTACAACCTTTTTAAACTTTCAAATAAAAAATAAAAAATAATTACAACTTTTTCAAATCTTCAAATAAAAATAATATTATAAAACTATATTCTAACAATATTTTAATTTTATAATAATTTTTATTCAACTTTTTCTTTTTCCTTTCCTAAAATCTAGAAAATATTTAATTCAAACTATCTTACTACTATTCACAAACTATCTTATTACTATTTACAAAATTTTTATCTCATCTCACTTCCCATATCAGCCCTAAATATTTTTAAAAAATGTAAAAAATAAACAAATATATTAATAGTGTCTTTCTTAACTATTAAGCAAAATTAAAAATTAAAAAAAAAATTTAATACATGAGTGGTTAAAATGATGTGACAAATCCATAGAGCATAACATAATTTTCCTTTGATTTTAATTGAATTTTGTATGACTTTGATGGGTTTAAATTCAAAAGGCAATAAGTTTTTAATGAAAGATTATGTAAAATTGTAAAATAATTGTGTTTATACTATTTCCAAATTGTGAAATAATTGTGTAATAATTTTTAATATAAACGACTTTTCACAGGATAGTTAGGCACTTCGTGATTTCACGGCATTTAGTTGACCTGGCCTGTTTGTTCCTCCTGTTGCTATTTATGGACTTTTTCGTCCTTATGACACTGATAGACTTGGGCCATCTTAAAATTCTCTTAAACAATATATGATTTGATCACCTTAAACAATTTTCAGGATATTGCAAATCATGTCTTACAACAATCCAAATTTGAACTACTTCAAAAATCAGGGTTCTTATTTTAATTAAATCTATTTTCTCTGTTAAAAATAAAAAACTCTAGCGTATGTAAAAACAAAAAAAGAAAAAAAATAGATTAGCTCGGTTTGGTTTGAGAATTAAGATGAACAATTCTGCTACAGGTACTCGGCATTGGGTACCTGTTGCGGAATCGTGTGACTACGTGGCTTTTATATTATTATTTTAATTAAAAACAAAAAAAGAGCAAAGCTGTCTTCTACAAGCTAAGCTATCTTCTCCAATGGATCCCAACACCCAAATCCATGAAAATCCAGAAATGAAATCCTCTAAAGAACAAAACCCACTGGCCATTGTACCCTCCAAAGACCAGACCACTTCAGCCCCATTTGCCACTACGTCACTATCTCTTTCTCTCAATACAATCCTCCCCACACCGTTCTCTCTTCAACCCAAAATTTACTCATTGTTTCCCACCGACCAAGCAACGTCAAGGTTCCCCCACGCCTCCTCCCTTTTCCACCTCTGTCTCTCCCTCCAGACTCTCATTCAAGTCCACAGTTTCGGCCAATCCTCTCCAAAACCCTGTCTCTCTTGGTTCTCGCCGCCCCTCAGACCCTTCCAATGGAGCTGGACTTCGACGAGCAGCCATCGTTTGGTTTCGCAATGATCTTCATGTCCATGACAACGAATGCCTCAACACCAAGAACAACAAGTCCATGTCGGTCTTACCCGTATACTACTTCGACTTGAGAGATTACGGAAAATCCTCTTTTGGGTTCGACAAGACCAGGTCGATTGCACCGTTTCAATAAGGCTAACATGGACACCACGGGTACGCGGGGTGTACCCCTCCCAGGTGCAAGAAGTATTTCTGGTTTTTTTTAAAAAAAAAATATATATCGGCTGATGTGGCAGCCGATTCCCCAACGGTTTTGCCGCTCAGGTGCATGTAGCAATGCTGAAAGAAAAAACACACCCCTTTCGATCAGCATCTGGTCATTCAATGTTATTTGATAGCGCCTAGGAGCTGGTCCTACTGATTATGGTGGGTTTGCACTGTCCAACAATGTGCGACACGTATGGATTTCACCAAATGTCAAGTAGAATTACTTGTAGGAATGAATAATGTAAATCTCCTTTCCCCCTCACCCGAGATCTCTGCTTCTCCCTCTTTCCTCACCCCATCTCTCTCTCTCTCCCTCCTCCGAATTGGAAGGTCTGGTTTTCGCCTCCACCCATTTTCTCATTTGCTCTCCCTCAAGCTGAAGTGAGGACTCTCACTCCCTAGTCAATCTTCATCACTCTCCTCTCAAGCCGAAGTGAGGACTCTCACCTCTTTCTCCCTTGCTCTCTTGAAGCCGAAGCTGAATTGTATTTAGTGCTCTGTGGTTTTATTTAGCTATTAAAGTTACTAATTTGGACTTTTGGATTATATGTATGTGTGAGTCGATAACTATACGTGAGTTCATGAGTACTACTACAGAAATGATTGAATCTTGGAATTTCTAGAATATTAATTATCAATGCAAATACACTCATAATGTTGCCAACTGGTTGAATTTGTTGGGTGAATTTGTTGTGCATTAATGTTTGAGGTGCTGAGTGTGGTTCATGAAGAAGATGGGTCATTCCAAATCGATTTTGCAACTTGTTGAGAAGAGGGAAATCGGCGAGTTCATGACCTGTGGCTGTTTGGATAGAGAGAGAGTGAGAGAGAGAGACTGGATCTATTGAGGTAGTGGTGATGAGAGAGAGAGAGAGGGAGAGAGAGCGATTGAAGGGGGAATCCTTTAGGAGAATGAGACAGAAACAAAGGGAAATGATTGAATGTTATCATATTATTGATTGGTGTAAATTATAACTTTATACTGCTTCCGGTTTGAAGTTTTTCTCATATTACTTTCCCAACTTGACATATATGTAATTTTATTCTTGCTGTAAATGTGTACTTTCGTTTGAATTATTTTAGCATTTGACAAGTACATTTCGAATTTCTCAGCAGTCTTTGAATCTTGGTATTTTATAAACTTTATTGTTTATATGAATTAAATAGGTTTGGAACAAGCTAGCATTAAGAATTTTAACATCCAATATTCCAAATCATAACGATACTATTGGATATGCAGGTGCTTAGATATAAACTGTATATTTCCGCAAGAAACAAGTGATACATTTTTTGTTGTTGTAATGCCCAACAAAGGTTCAGACCAACTTGATCGCTTCCCTCTTTTAACCAAGATTTTGTGTGGTGGAGCTTGAAAATCCCATCATCACCGTGTTCTATGTCTTGTGTAACGCCCCGGTCCTAGAGTTCTAGGGAGTTAGCTCTTACCTAACATCATCTCCCAACAACACAATATATACATTCCAAATTCTCTTTAAACCATAAAAGTTATTATTACGACCAGTAACTTTAATATAATTACTCTAAGACACAATGAAGTCTCAAAAATAACCATCAACCTTCAGAATTTCCATCAACATAACCAAATAAAACTACTGCATAAAACTCTACCAAACTCAAGGTCCCCCAAAGTACTGTCTTTGTACTTAATCCACTATGCTCGTGTAGCCTTATACATGCTTTCTATTCTTGATCCTCAGCTGAAACATTCAAACATCTGAAACTATTGTGGACATGAGGATTGAGTTATCATTAGCTTAGTAAACAAACAACATATGCTTATATGTAAACATGAGCCTTTTCAAAGAGTTCAGTATGCGGAAACGAAACATTTCATTTTCAGAATGCATATTTGATACTTAAACTTGAAATACTAAAATAACCTTTTTTTTTTACCAAAAATTTAAAATTTCTCGTAACTCTAAAATATGATTATTTTTTAAATTCATTGATATCCACTTAATTTCTCCGATTAAGACAATAAACTCTAAAAGATTTACTACTGAAATCTAACTATCTAAATTTAATAACAACTAATATAATTTAAGTCCTTAAATATTTTCTGTTGACCACTTTGTAGGCTAATTTAAAGTGAGCTGAAGCCCACTTAAAATAACAATAGATTTCTATAGTCAAGCTTAGGCCATCTTAAAATCAAACCCAACTGAAATATAAGTTCAAACATCTCATGCTTTGGTTTATAACTCAGCGGGCAATGTTGTAATATCATAAAACAAGTGTTCTCTACTATCTGCGTAAGGATCTTTACGTAAAATGCAAAAGCCACATTTTAGTTTGTAAGGATAAATGTTCACTAGAGAGACCCAGGGTCGTGCGATAGAGACTCACCATGAGAGCAACTACGAAGCGGCGGCGAGATGGCTGAGGCGGTGACAGTGCATTGTGGGAGGGAGAGAAAAAGTGATGAGAGAGAGAAAGCATGGCATGAGGGAAAGAGAGAGATTACTGATAGAAAGACGTCGGATTTGAGGTGGCGTGAAGTTCTTGGCGACATTTTCTATGCAGGTGGCTAGCAACGTGGAGAGGGGCTAGCAACGTGTAGTTGCTGGTTTGTGGCTCACGGTGGGGAAAATAAATCCTAATTTCGGTGTGGTGCAAACAGAGTACTCCCGTTAGAAATTTCCGGTAGCTGGTTTATGGCTCACGGTGGGGAAAATAAATCCTCTTTTTCGGTGTGGTGCAAACAGAGTACTCAATTTAGAGATTTCCGGTGGCTAGGTGACGGTGGTGTAGGCAGAGGTTTAAGTGGCTGGTGGTTGAGGAGAGTAAGAGAGAAGGTGGTATGTCTTGCAGGGCATGCATGGTGTGGTTTCCGTTCGGGGCTTCAGGTAGTACAAAGCTCACTCTGTTTTTGGCATTGTCGAACAAAGGACTTGGTGGCAACATGGAGAGTGGTTGGCCGTGGGTGGAGGCTGGAGTTTTGGTGTTGGGCGGTGCTAGGGTAGCTTCCGCTGTGTAGGAGCAGTGGCTAGGTATGGTTGTCATGTCTTACACGGCTACTAGTTGCAGGGTAACGGGTTTACTTCCTTCATGGTTGGCAGGAGGCGCATGAGCGAGGCTGTGCAAGGAGGAGTTGGAAGGCGGACTTGGTTGGCAGGAGGCGCATGAGCGAGGTCCGAGACAGAGGTGGAAGAGAGAGGCGTTGGGTTAAGGTATGGCTTGGGCGGCAAAACTCATAGAAATTAGAGAGGTGTACCTGTTAGGTGGAAGAAAAATAAAAATGTGTGAGAGAAATTGACGAAGACGAGCAACCGTCGGTGGTGGGTGTGGGGTTGACCGACATGAGACGTGGCCTTGGCGTGCGAACGTGGCCTTGGATGCAGCTGGTTCATAGTGCTCGTTAGGTATTACTCCAACGTGGCTACAGGAGGATGCTGCTAGTTGTTGACTGCTTGTGGCGCTTCCTGGACGTAGGGACGTGCGGGAGGGAACGTGGAGGTTGAGAGGTTTCAGGCTTGGGAAACTGGAGAGGATCTTGAAGGTGTTGGGGTGGTGCAGCCGTCCATGTATGAGGTTTGCTGTGAGTGGTTTTGTATACTCAAGTGTGTTTTGACAACAAGAACCTGTTTTGTTTGTCGACATCTCCATGAAGTCATATGTTGATCAACCTGTCCTTTTATTTTTCTTTCTATTTCATTTTTTTTCCCTTCCCAGAGCTGCAGACCTGTAACTTCCTGTGCAGTGATGCAATCATTGGCTTTCATTGTCTTTTGTTACACAGTCTCTTGTTGGATACGCTGAGGAGATATGCTGTATAGGATACAACTACCGAAACTGACATATTGGTCCCTCCAACTATTACTTTTTCTTGAATTGCATTCTTTATCAAAGTCTGAGTACCGCTAAGAGGGCGAGAAATACATGACATGGCACAACCTGGACTATCGACTCTTAATGAAGGGTGCTAATTTGATTGCAGGGTGCGATACATTAGTTTGAGTTGGATCCGGAGCAGGATTAATACTTCAGTTCGTCATCCATAATCAATGGTCAGCTTTGCCTAGGTTTCTCATTGTCTAGTGTTGAAATGAGTTTCCTGTCTGTTTGAACTAATATGATATCATTACGTAGAAAATGCATTGATCTTCTCATGTATCATTAACTGGATAAACTTTGGACAATTACCTTAGTATGCAGAAAAAATCTCATAGGTTAACATTAGTTGTTAAGGCATGTAATTAAGCAAAGAACTGTACTTTCTGGAATTATAAATTCTTGTTCATTGAAGTATGTCACTAATTGATACGAATTGGTGTTGAACCGTGTAGTTAATTGAGGATTGTGCTTTCTGGATTCTCCTTCATTTTCTAATGTTTATTTGTGTTATGAACAAATTCAAATGACGAAAGATTTTGGAGTTCCTTGAACAGAAAACAAATGGAGACTTATTTAAGAGTGGATTATTAGTTATAACTAACCTGCGAATTCCTTCCACTTCCTAGTACAAGAGACCTTACAGTTGCTGCATAAGAGTACCCAGAGAGTACTGTGTCATCCTACTGTAAAGCCTTTATTTCCTTATGTAATCATAAGCAACCATGACTATAAAGATAAACAACCTGAACAACAACACAAGCATTACAAGAACTGAACTTCAAATCAACACAATGAATAACAACACAAGAATAGGAGGCAGGCAACCTCAAATCAAAAGCATTACTACAACACAATTTTCGGATAGAGGGGAGATTATCTGGAGTGGAAGGTCTTAGCTCAAGAACTGAACTTCGACTTTATAGATTCGACAACCTTTTCTTCTACTTGGAAGGCCCTCGTTAGAACATCATCTGGAATCGAGGGTGTTGAACCAAAGAGAGTAAAGGGAAGGACCACAACCCCTGGTAACTGACTGTTTAAAGCCGAGATTATAAAGGCTTTCCCTACCCCAACATTCTTTTCGAAGTGTACAAGTCCTCTAGGAATGACAAACATCTGCCCAGCATTCAAGACTTTAGAGTGAAACACATTCCCAGTTGTCACAAACCCCACAAGTACCTGCCCTTCGATGACCACGCCGCTCTCGGTTGCACGAGGGTGAGAGTGGGGTGGAACAATTCCTCCCGGAGCAAAATCCACTCTGTTCATTGAAATCCCAAGCGTGTTGAGGGCAGGAAAAGTATCGACATTACCTACAGTGACGGCTGAGCCAAAGATGTTTGATGTGTCACCCACTTTGGTCAACCCATCAAAGAAGAAATCATCTGAAGTTACATTTGAGGCAGGTTTGCAAGGGAAGCCATTAACTGATATAGAGCTGGCACTTTTATCCGCCACACAGAAATCCTGTAATGAATCGGGGTCGGCTGAGGAGGCAAGCAAGGGGAGAAGCAACAACACGACGAGGTATGACAGCATGTGGACGTGTGAACGTGATGGAATCTTCATGGCTGAATCGGCTTTTGGCTTTTAGAAGTAATGGGGATTTAGTTCTTTCCTTTTTGAGGATGAGATAATGGGATACTCCAGAGGTTGGGAATAATGGTCCTATATATAGAACTTTTCCTCTCCTGAAAACCCCACAAGTCTTCATCTTTATCATTTTAATTTATCCGAGGCAAACATCATGCCGACCAAGTCAAGTGATGTAGGGGATACAAAAACGTCCAGAAGATCACTTAGAAAACGAGTTTTTTAGCAGAAAAGTTCCCATTTGACACACCATTGAATTAGAAAAGTATTGGTGTTCTAATTATTTTTGTAACTTAGTAGATTCCATAACAAGTCGTATGTTACACTTCAGGCTTGTGAATAGCAAAACTCTTTTTGTTTGTAATGCAAATGGTAAATTCTAAGGTGTCGGTTGAAAGATAACTTGGGACAAATTCATGAATTCAATAACTTGGGCAGTTCGTGAGCCATGATCTCAAGGACAAGGAAAGCAGTTCACGAAAGTTAAGGTTGCATGACCTCTTCCTGCTGTTGCAGAGTTTTATTGACCTTTCAATATTGTGAAACTGAAATTACTTTCTATGGAGATATTTAGTCATGGAAAGACCAATTACTACATTTCCAGATAGCCCTGGATGTGCCTCTTTCCGACGACAAAAAGTAGCTGAGGAAGTGCTTCCTAATTAAGAAGTTTTCACACTGTTATCTGCTATGATATAAATAATAAAACGACCAAAATTACAATAATCAACTTAGTCTTTCTATTTATTTAGTGGTAAAATCATATATGGTGGAGCAGAATAGCTGATCACCTAATTGAACGTTTCTGCGTTGCATGGTTTGACTAGCGAAGGTTGCTTATATTTTTAAAGGTTAGGTAGCAGAAGCCTCACATGAGATGGTGAAAAAATCAGCTCACGAAAGCTAGAATAGGAGCCGTAAATTCCAATTAAAAAGTCATTTTTTATCATCTGGCCTTTCTTTTCAGACGATATCATTGGTACTGTGTACACACACGTCCATGCCATTATAAAAATGTTTATGGCTTTGAATGAAACTGTTATGGACATGTTCCGCACTTCCCACCACTTGCAATCTGCAATAAGAATAAAGGAAAATGCTAAAAGGTGTAGGGACACCTCCCATGCTTAAGTCAGAGAAATTGCTATGGTATTGATTGTAGATGAAAATGGAAATGTTTGCATACGTTTTTGGGAATTAGTCATTGGATATATATATAGAGTGGACATTGGCATCCTTCAAGGACTCATACTGTGATCTTATCTCCTGTTTGAAACTAGATTGTGGCCTATTATTTGAATTTCCCTCCTGTTGCTTGTGATTTATCTAGTCAGTAGGGGGCTATCATTACACTCTAGCCGTGGGCAATTTGTTAGCTTCTCACTTCTTATGTAGTGAGCCCGTGGGCATGATTTATGGCCTATGCGGTATCTTTAGCTGAGGCCTAGTTGTTTGGGCTTGGCCCCTAAAACCGTGATGGGCCCATGGAATAGGAAATGTGTCTCATTCAGTTACCCCATGAAGTCTCTTCACGCGCCTCATGAAGGGACTTGTACTTAGTGCGTCACTTCATGATCTGGGCTCTGTCCTTTCGAGCCTCATGTGTCAATTAGTGGAGGCATCGTTCATTTCCCATGCCCCTTTTCCTCCTTTTTCGTACTCCATATGCTTCCTCCCCTTTTACGCTTGCCGTTTCATATTGCTCAGTTCATCTCCCTCTCTAACTCTACATGTGGCCTTTTTCGTCTTCAGAGCGCATCTTTCTCCTACCACACTTCCTACCTTCCTTACTCCCTCGTTCATCTGCATCCTTCTCTCTCGTCCAACTCTACCTTTGCTACTACTTCTTACCACACTCCAATGGCTTCGCACAAGTCTTCCCATTCATTTGCTTCTCGTGAAGGCGGTTCTTTGCGACCCCGCGACTCTCCTCCCCTTGCTGAGGATAATGAAGCCAATCATTGTCTAGTCTTCGAGGGCCACCACTGGGTCTTGACAACAACTCATTCTGACCTGGACTTTGTGAGGGATTGCTTCGGTATTCCGAATTCGATGGTGCTAAACCTACTTAAGCCGCGTAGGGGAGCGGTTCATGTTGGGGGTCTATCCGTTTTCGTGGCCTTTGATCTGTGATGTTTCTCATGGGGCTTTGCTTGCCCTTTGCCGCCCAGTAAGAGATGTGCTTGACGCTTGGAGGATACTGATGGGTTGTAGTGTTGCCTGGAGGCAAGTTCTTGAGCCCACAAGCAATAAATATCCTGACTTAACAGCCCGTGAATTTCTCCATATTCACCGCATTCTGCAGTTTTCCCGCACCAAAGATTGGCAACGAAAGTTCTTCTCTGTTTCTAGTGAAGGTTGAGAATTTCCCCCAGGTGAAGCCATTCGTAGTGAATTCCCGATCAAAGCTTCTTGGGGCCACATTCCCGATGACTGAAATTTTGAGATTACTCTTTGGTAGTGAAGAGGCCCGTCTTCGTTTGATACATGCTTGGGTGGAAGCAAATGACAGTTTAACTTTGACAGAAAATCTCGACTCGGGCCAACATTAATAGGTTTATTGTCAACCCTTGCAGGGTGCATATGTTTGGTCACCAGCTTTTGGGCACTCCATTGTTGCCTCGAGGACAAAAAAGGCGATCATCCTCGACTATAGAAAATAAGAAGGGAAAGAAGGCTTGCGTTGACATTCCTCCTTCCCGTACCAAGGGTAGCCCTACTGACGAGTCTAGTTCCACCAAAGAAGGTCCTCCACCTTATTCCTCGCTGCCTAAGGGAAATTTGGATCTTCCTTAGCTTGCTTTGGCTGACTCCTTTGAGGTTGTCCTGGCTCAAGCTAAGGCTGACTTGAAATTTGTGCTCAAGGCCAAGTCTGCTTTGCCGCCACGTCGGGAAGATGTTGCTCCCATTCCCCCCTCTTCCAGGGGGTGAGGCTAGGTTTCTGGGTCAAACGATGACGAGATAGTTGTGACTCTTGACCCCTCCTTCCTATGGGTTCCCCAAACAATCCCAGCCAGTTCCTCGGTTCCCTTTGATGAGCCCGACAAGGTGTCTTTGGTGGTTCGGTGTCCTAGTCTTGTGCCTTCCTTAGGACCTGAAAAAATGGCAAACATTTGTCTGTTGATCGGGATACAAATCTGTTAAGTGCTGCAACATTTCCTGCTAGTTGTTGAACCTCGTTCAAGTTTTTAGGTGACTTCATCTCTGTAATCGCCCGCACTTTCTCGAAATTTGCTTCGATTGCTCTTTCTAACACCATAAAACCCAGGAATTTGCCCGATCGCACCCCGAATGCACATTTTGTTGGGTTCAGGCACATTTTGTAGCGTCGAAGCACCTCAAAGGCTTCCTCAAATCTTTCACGTGCTGTCACGGTTCCTTACTTTTGACTAGCAAATCATCTGCATAGACCTCTATGTTCCAACCTATTTGCTCTTTAAACATCTTATTCATCGGCCTCTGATATGTAGCCCCTGCATTTTTCAATCCAAAGGGCATGACTTTATAGCCGTACATCCCTCGGTCAGTTATGAATGCTTTTTTTTCCTGATCACCTCGGCGCTCATTCATATCTGGTTGTATCTTGAATAGACGTATTTAAAACTCAACATTTTATGTCCCACCGTTGAATCCATAATCAAGTCAATCCGAGACAAGGGAAAGTTGTCCTTAGGGCAAGCCTTGTTGAGGTCCGCGAAATCTATACACATTCGCCACTTGCCATTTTATCTTTTTACAAGAACCGTGTTTGAGAGCCATTCAGGGTAATGGACTTCTCTGATGAATCTGGCTGGTAAGAGTTGATCCACTTCTTCCACAATCATCGTGTACTTCTTGGTGCTAAAACTTATCTTTCTTTGTTTAATTGTTTGAGTTTCTGGGTTGATGCTTAATCAATGCTCTATGATGTCTTCATTGATTCCAAGCATGTCTTCGTGATTCCAAGTGAAGACATCCTTATGCTCTACCAGGAGCTGTTTCAACTGCTGCATTTCTTCCTTGCTCAACCTAGTCCTGATCCTTACTGTGGCTTCTAGATTTTTTGAATCGAGGGTAATTAGTTCTAGGGGCTCATTGGTTTTGCCCCGCTTCAATGCACTTTCATCTCTTGTCTTTACCTCGAGTGCCTTCTCCTTAGGTGGGGGTGGTAGGACTAGATTTAATGCATGTTTGTTCTTTATCAAGGACTTGGTCATCTTCACATCCCTCTCACCTTGACAGAGTTCTTGTACGTAACACTCTCGAGCTAGCACTTGCTCGCCACATACTTTCCCAAAGCCTGCTTTTGTGCGAAGCTTCATTGTTAAATGATACGTGCATGTTATTGTCTTGATAGTATTCAATGTCGGATGTCCGATTATGGCATTGTAAGCCAGTCAAGTTCTTACCACAAGGAAGTTCGTCATCATTGTCTCCGTGCACGGGCTGGATCCTACTGACACTGGCAGGGTGATGGATCCCACAGGTTGTACAATCTCACCAGAAAACCCCATTGATGTTGTAGGAGCCGAGCATAGCTGATCTTGTATGATCCCCATTTTCTTGTATGCATCCTAGAACAGAATGTCCTTTGAACTTCCATTATCCACTAAAATCCTTCAGGTGGTATAGTTGGCTACCAACATGGTAACTACCAAGGCATCATTATGCGGGTAGACAACCCCCTGTAGTCGTCATCATTGAAGGATATTGTGGTTGTGGATTGTAACCTGGGTAAAGACTTCCTTGTACTTGGCTTGTCAGACACAGACTTTCTGCCACAATGAAGTGGGTCCTCCACCTGCGAATCCTCCAACAATTGTACGAATTTCATCCAATGGTGGGTTTCTCTGTTTTGCATTTTGTCTTAAGCCTTGGCCTTCCCGAGGCGCTCTTCTCCTGCTCGGGCTCTCACTTCGTTGGCGCCTTTGATCTCAATCTAGTCTTCACTCCGTCATTTCCCTCGGTGGTGTGGCGGTCCGGCCACTAATCTTTTGAGCTCTTCGTTGTCCCGCATCTTCTCGATCATTTGCTTTAGTGTATGGCAATCTTCTATTGAATGCGCGGGGATATTATGATCAGTGTAGAACCTTTGAGATTGGCGCCCCCTATCACCATTATGGTGAGACTTGCGAGTTTTCTCCTGAACACTCATGCTGGAGTACTGGGCTCATGAGTTAACTGCTCGCCTGGTTGTTTTGTGCCTTTCCTCGTATTGGTTCTTCTTTGGTTTTGAGCCTCCTTCCCGATCCCTTTTTAAGGATCCCTTCTTCAACTGCTCCTTCTACTGCTCCATCTCTGATCGCCCAGGCACCATCAAGGTTCATAACATGTCTTTTACATTGACAAAGTTGTCAACTTTGTCAATGAATTTATAAAAGGTTGTTGGAGTTTCCTAGCCAACTCAACCATGAAAGAACTCCTTGGCCATATGCCTCCTAACAAAGCCACCAATGTGATATTTTCATTCTGGTCAACAGTTGCCATCCTTTTCCTATTAAACTGGTTGAGATATGCCTATGGGCTCTTGTCCTCCTTTTGCTTGACAATTAGTAAACACGAGGCTGGTCTCATTCTCCTTCGACTTGCCATGAGGCTGGTCTTGCTGAGAAAGCTCGGCATGCAATCTTGCTGGGAAACCCGTGAAGTGTCATGTGGGCTTTGAAAGTCTCCAGGTGTTCAACAGGGTTTGGTTCCATCGTACAATTCTATTGTCGGGACCTTGAACTTTGGCAAGAGGGGGACCGTTATGATTTCCACCTTGTACGACAAGTTCGTACTAGTGAGCAGCTGGTCCACCGAGGAAGACGCTCCTATTTTTCTCGCCATCTACTCACATTTGTCCATAAGACTCCATAGGTCATGGTGCATCTTCTTCGCTTCTTCCTCATCATGGGGTGGCCTGCCTATACTTTGTGATTCCACTTCCATCCTATCAACCTCAACTTGGCTTGGTACGACACCTTCTCCTGATGCTCCATCCTTTCGTCTAAAGGCCTTGTTTTTGCACTACAAGGCCTCCAACTCTGACATTACCCTTTTCAACTAGTCTTCCAACTCCGCACTCTGTTCTCCATGTTTGTAGATGTGGTTTCCTGATCTTTTGTCACTTGAGATCGCGTGGTGTCAGGCATTCAAAAACCACGTTGTCTAGTGAGAAATTTGATCCCGCAGACGGCGCCAACTGTCATGGATGTGTTCCCCACTTCCCACCACTCGCAACCTACAACAAGAATAGAGGAAAGGCTTAAAGGGGTAGGGACACATTCAATGCCTAAGTCAGGGGAATTGCTATCGTATTGATTATATATGAGAATGGAAATGTTTGTGTACCTTTTTGGGTATTAGGCATTGCATATATATAGAGTAACCATGGGCATCCTTCAAGGACTCATAATTGCCTTATCTCATGTTTGAAACCAGACTGGGGCCTATTATTTGAATTTCCCTTGTGTTGCATGTGATTTATCTAGTCAGTAGGGGGCTATCGTAATACCCTGACCGTTAGGAGTTTGTTGGCTTCTCACTTCCTCTGTAGTGAGCCCATGGCCATGATTTATGGCCTATGCAGTATCTTTAGCTGAGGCCCAATTATCTGGGCTTGACCCCTAAAATTGTGATGGGCCCAGAAGATGGAATAGGAAATGTGTCTCCTCCAGAAACTGTTCTGTTGAACATTTAAGCCTTGAGTGGCATTCCCAAAGCTCCAAGTCTTGTGGCTTTTAACCCTTGTTTGCAACAAGAGCTAAAAATACCTCGAGAATAGTTGTGAGCTTAGCAATAGATGAGAGGGTTTATAAAGTGAAGTCCATTCTTTTGGTAACTCTTAGCTTAGTTTTGTAGCATTCTATAAGGCTATCTGAATGGTATTTGCCTCTAGGACCTTGATCTCTATTGCCATAGCCTTATACTAGTAAGGAGATTTAATAGCTTGGTGAAGAAATTGAAGTTCAATTTCAATTAAGATAGCAACTATGAAAGCTTCATAAAATGGTGAAATTTTATGATATGAAAGAACAAAATCAAGTGATGGAGATGAAGGAGTATGGGAACTATCAAATAGTACAAACAATAGGAAGAACTAAAGGATCAGTAGAAGAGGAATAATAGAAAGGTGAAAATAGAAAACTTTTTCATAAAAAAAAAGCATCCCTTGAAATAAAAGATGGATAATTGATGAAGATTCAAGGATTATCTCTAGCATCAAATTTAGTTTGATTATGCGAAAGAGTCAAACATAGCTTAAAGAACCAATTTTTTTCTAATGTGTACAAGAAGAGGAACTATATGTGGAGTCTAATTTGCAAAATGAATATGAACTTGATTTCTGACATGAGCAGCTGTTAAAACACAATCACAATAAATTTCAAGAGCAAATTAGCTTGAAAGCTAAGAGCTTGAGCCACACTTAGAAAGTGGTGGTTTCTTTCTCTCCAAAATGCAATTTTTGTTAGGGAGTTTCAAAGCAAATCCTTTGACAAACAACAACCTTAGAATTGTAAACATGAAGCATTTCGGACTTAGGGTCATCATCTATTCTATGTTGTTGAATTTTGGTGTTAAATTATGTCATAATCATAGTAAAGAACCAACTAAATGTCGTATTAGATTTCATAAGATAAAACCACGTACATGTAGAAAAATAGTCAACAAAGGTTTGAAAATATTTGAAACTATTCAGATGAGTACAATAAGGTCCCCAAATGTTACAATGATAAGAGAAAAACAATGAGTAAAATTTGTTTAACTAGAATAATCGGAAATCCATACTACTGAAATGTGGATAAACAGTACAATGTAGACCATTAGAAGCTTTACTACTACATACAGTTTTATCTAACAAGTCTCGAGAATGATTAGCGTCCAAGTCTCTAATGCCATTTATTGGAATCGGCTAAAGGAATAAAATAGAAAGTGGATCAAGATAGTATTGTAACTGAAATGGTGAATGAAGTTGAAGAATGCTGCAGCACATCTAAAAGTCAATGAACGATACATTGTTGTTGTTGATAATCAATTTCGGTTGATGGTTCATTGCCTTCAAGGAAGGTTCCCCTCTCAAAGGGTGCTTTATATGTTTCAGTGTTGAAGAAACCATCATGTATTCCGGTAGGAAATAGATCCCATAGTGAGGAGGATGTTAGTCAAAGGAAATGGAAGGTTATTGGCGATAAGGTTCAAAATGGTCGAAAGTCTTCATCGCATGTTGACAAGTGGCATCATAAGGAGGAATATGGGGTGGGCGGTTAGCATTCTGCGGTCATTCCGATGGTGGGAGAAGTTGAAGGGGTGTTGTCGGCTGCTAGAGCGGAGTTATCAGGATTTATGGAGAAGATTACAAGTTTAATGACCAAAATAGACACAGGCTTGAATGTGGTCATTAGGCAGGGGGAAGAATAGCCCATTTGTTTTAAACCCACCCTCATATATTGATAATTTTGAAAAATGGATGTGGCAATGGGCTTGGCTCAACCAAAAAGGGTGGAGGCCCGACATCAAGGCTTGTTTACAAAACGTGGTTGGTCAAACATCCTATCGAGTCCTCTTCCTCGAGCCCAAGCACAAATACCTCTCAGATATCTTCGGCGGTCATTCAAAGCATATTTCTGCCATCACAGAATAGGTCGCTAGAGACCATCCTGTTCCTAAGTTAGTGCCTATCTCCTTATCAAACATGGAAATATGTGGTGGAGGGGTCGTGGATACCTCTGTGGCCATGAGAAATGAGGTTTTTCTTGATCCTCAAGGTGCTTCTAGCATCCCCAACCAGATTGATGCTTCCCAGGTGCCATTTTAGTCTCTGGTGAAGCCATATCTAACAATTTTGTACGGGTGTCTCCTCAATTGAATGTCAGGGAGGAATTATCTAGTTTTGTGCACCATTGAGGACAAGGTTTTGGGAATATCGGATGAGGGGTCTATTTAAGAACCTGATTTACAACTGGTATGGAAGGGGTCTGGGGTGGAGGCCTCACATAGTGGATTGGAAGATGTGGGGGATGAGCCTAGTCCCATTTGCTTTATGCCTCCAGTGTGTTCTTGGGCAGGAGCTCATTTTGATTAGGTGTTACAGAAGGTGGAAAAAATTCGCGATTGCGTAGGAATTTCATGCAAGAGCTTCAAAGAGCAATTTAAAGCTCTCCTTTTTTTTTATTTTTTTTATTTATTTATTTTTTTTATAGAAGAGCCGAAGGACACATGTCCAATAGTGTCCCCGTCCTAATTTTATTGATATACCCTCACTTGTGGCGGAGGAAAACCGTGGTTACAGACCCACACCTGGTGGATACAATAAATTCCAAAAACCAGGTGTAAAAAGACCAAAACTGACCCAAAACAAAATACTCAAAGACATTCACAGACTAACCATATGTCCAAACCTTTCTCATATAAGGCCATTGAAGCGGGCCGACCTTTCTTGGCTAGATCCTGATAAAAAAAAGACAGAGAGCTTAAGAGACTGGTTTGTTCTATCAATTATGATGCAAGGGAAGGTAGTACTAGTAGAGGTAGGCACAAAGATAAGGCGAACAACAGTGCCTTATGAAGCCAAAGATTCTCTCTTGGAATGTACGGGGATTGAATGATCCGTGTAAGCACCTTCGAGTAAGAAATCTGATTCAGGATGGAAAGTAGATGTCATTTGTTTGCAAGAAACTATACTGAAATTTGTTGACAGAAATATTATACGAAGTTTGTGGTTATTCTAATGTGGAATGGGCTTCTTTAGCTTCTCAAGGGGCTTCTGGAGGTATTATTTTGATATGGGATGAGAGAGTTGTAAATCTGGTGGATGAATTTGTTGGAGAATATCTGGTGGCTTGTTCTTTTTTTAATGTTAATGATGGCTTTGGGTGGAACTTTGCTGGTGTATATGGGCCTAATGTCGACAATGAAAGAAGATTTCTTTGGTATGAGATTGTTGGCTTGTGCACGTGGTGTTTTGGTGGGTATTTTAACATCTCTTGGTATCCAATTGAAAAGTCAGGGGATTCTTGTATTGGTTCAGCCATGGTTGCTTTTTCTAATTTAATCTTTGAACTGGATTTGGTTGATTTACCTTTGGCAGGAGGTGATTTCACTTGGTCAAACGGGAGGGCATGGTCTAGGTTGGACATATTTCTTATTTCCCCTTCTTGGGAGGCGCATTTTTTTAGTTTATGTAAAAAAACGTCTCCTAGATTAAGTTTCAATCATTTTTCCATCCTCTTGGACTGTGAGGGTATTCATGAAGGGCGAAGATATTTTAAATTCGAGAACATGTGGTTAAAAGCTGATAGATTTAGAAAAAGTAAGAGAGCAGTGGTCCTCTTATCAGTTATTGGGTACACCCAATTTTGTATTGGCAGGTAAACTCAATGTTTTGAAAAAAGATTTGAGGAAATGGAATGAGGAAGTATTTGGGAATTTAAGGGATCAGAAAAAGGCTCTTTTAGAGGAGTTAACTTGCTTTGATGAAAAAGTAACTGTTAGGGTTTTATCGGTTGATGAGAAGGAAAGGAAACTTGGCGTTGCTACTGATCTGGAAACAGATTACTCTCATGGAAGAGATTTCTTGGCGATAAAATTCTCGGGCCCTTTGGTTGAAGGAAGAGGACAAGTGCACAAATTTTCTCATAGAGTCGCCAACTCTCATCGAATGTATAATGCCATAGAGGTGCTCCACTCGAAAAGTAATGTCATTATGGAACAATCTAAGATTCAAGACTAGATTGTTCATTTTTATGAAAAGCTCCTAACAAAGCCTTATCCTTGGCGTCCCAAGGTTGGTGGGTTGGAGTTTGATTTGATTGACCAGCCTAGTGCACTTTGGTTGGAGAGAATGCTTGAAGAGGAGGAGGTGCTTAATGTGATAAAAGGAATGGGCAAAGATAAAGTGCCGGGACCAAATGGTTTCTCCATGGCATTCTTTCAGGTATTGTGGGACATTATTAAGGAACTCGATAAAAGTTTTAATGCTACATTCATTGAACTTATTCCAAAAAAATTTGGGTCCATGGAGTTGAAGGGTTTTCGTCCCATCAGCCTTATTAGTTGTGTTTATAAAATCATCTCGAAGGTGCTTCCTAGCTGTTTAAGTGTGGTTATGGGGAAGATCATCACAAAATTTCAAAATGCTTTTGTCAAGGGAAGACCAATTCTTGACTTCGTTCTTATTGTTAATGAGTGCTTGGAGAGTAGAATCAGTGGTGGCATTCCCGACATCTTTTGTAAATTGGATATGAAGAAGACTTTTGACCATGTTAGCTGGGGATTTCTTGGTTTATGCCCTTGGTAGGTATGGTTTTAGGGAAAGGTGGTGTAATTGTATGAAATAATTCATATCTGCAATTAGATTTTTAGTTTTGGTCAATGGTACACCGACTTGTATTTTTAATAGCTCCCTGGGATTGAGGCGAGGGGATCCACTGTCTCCTTTTCCTTTTGTTGTAGTTATGGATGTGTTGAGTAGAATGTTGAAAGCGGCGGCGAATAAGGGATTCATATCGGGCTTCTCGGTGGGCAACCCTTCGTTTGCTTGCGTTAATGTTTCTCATCTACTCTTTGTGGATGACACTTTGATTCTTTTTTAGCCAAATTCTGACCAGATGGTCTTTACGGGCTCTCCTATTATGTTTTGAAGCTGTATCCGGTTTAAAGGTGAATTTATCAAAGCCTGAAATGATTCTTGTTAGTTTGGTTAATAATTTAGGGGAATTGGCTGATATTTTGGGCTGCAAAGTCCCCAGCTTACCTTTGAAGTATCTTGGCCTCCCTTTGAGGGCACCTCACAAATCCAAGGCTATTTGGGACAAGATTAAAGAGAAGATTAAGTGTCAAGTGGCTGGCTGGAAAAGAATTTATTTGTCCAAAGGTGGTAGAACCACTTTAATCAAGAGCACCTTATCTAATATCTCAACCTTTTTTTTTTTCATCTGTTTTTCCTTTGCTTACAAGTGTGGCCAATAGAATGGAAAGGATATTTCGTGCTTTCATGTGGGGTGGTATGGAGAATGAGAAGAAATTCCATTTGCTTAGGTGGGAGAAGATCTACACTCCTCTTTCAATGGGTGGTTTCGGGATAAAAAAGCTGAAAATTTGCAATAAGGTACTTTTAGGGAAATGGTTGTAGAGGTATTATCAAGAAGAAGATGCTCTTTAGAGGCCTGTCATTGATGCCAAATACGGGAGTACTTGGGGAGGTTGGTGCTCCAATCAAGTAAGTGGGGTATATGGTGTGGGAGTGTGGAAATTCATTCGAAATGGATGAGAGGAGTTATTCAGAAATTTCATATTTGAGGTGGGTAGGGAAACCAGATCAGTTTTTGGCATGACTTGTGGTGTGGGGATGAGGAATTGTAGAATGTTTTCCCCTCTCTCTTTAGAATTGCTTTGAATAAAGTTGTCTCTATGGCTGATTACAAGGATAATTTTGCTGGATTTATTTAGTGGTCAGTAAACTTTATTAGAGATGTCCAAGATTGGAAAGTAGGGGACATTACTAATTTTTATAGCTTGCTTTATGCTTTAAACATAAATTCTGGAAGGGAGGAGAGATTTATTTGGAATCAGCTTGGTAATAAGAATTTCTTAGTTAGATCTTTATACAAGGCCTTGGCGTCACATTCTCCCACTAATTGTTTTCCTTGGAAAAATATTTGGAGATACAAGGTGCCTCTTAAGGTGGCTTTCTTTGGGTGGTTGGCTTCTCATGAAAAAATTCTTACAATTGATAAGTTAGGAAAGCATGGTATCGCTGTAATGGATTGGTGCTTTATTTGCAAAAGATGGTGTGAATTGGTGGATCATCTTCTTCTTCATTGTGATGTGTCAACGGCTTTGTGGGACGAGGTATTTGCTAAAGTGGGAATTGCTTGGGTGATGCCCAAGAGGGTGGTGAACCTCTTTGCATGTTGGAGAGGGCTTCTAGGATATCGTCAAATAGCAATCGTTTGGAAGATGGTTCCTCTTTCTCTTATGTGGTGTATTTGGAATGAGAGGAACGAGTGTTGCTTTGAGAAGAGAGAATGATCGGTGGAAGGGATTGGAGCTTTCTTTTATCATACTTTGTTGCTTTGGGCTTCAATTATTGTATTGGATGGGACTAATGACTTCTATTTAATTATATAAAAGCCGAGTTACAACTATCTAGGTGGCATTCATACCATACAAATTAGGAATGAAAGGGTGCAAAGAGAGACTTGCACCAAGTGATGCCACGAATCCAAAGCAGCGGTTCGGTCTCGAAAAATGACAACTCCCGAAAGTGCAAAATTTTATATTTATTGATATAGTCAAAAGTGCAGTTCGGCATCCACACAATGCACAAAATCCTTTTATTTATATTTACGTATTGATTTCTATCCTTTTATTTAACTTCAGTGAAGGTTCTTTTTTTCATTGTAGAAAATCCACTGTTTTTGTGGGTAAAACTAGAGCCTTCCACTTGTAATGGTTTTTGGGTAAAAGCCGAGTTACAATTGTCTTGCTGGCATTCATACCATAAAAATTGGGAATGAAAGGGTGCAAAGGGAGAGTTGCACCATGTGAGCACCACTTATATGCCATGTACAAACTGACTGTTACATGAAGAGGCAACCATTATAAAAAATTAAACTGAAGAGGTAACCGAAGAAACCAAAGTTACAAATACAAAGTGGTTCTCTTTCTTTCACTCTTTCGATCATATATATTTTGGAAACTTACTTTTCTTTGTTTCACTTTCTTCTTCACTCTCTCTCTCTCAAATCAATGCCACTTCGACCACGACGCGAAGCCACTGTATATTTCTGCATTAAACTGTGTTTCGGGTGTGGAGGTGTTGTGACCTCGTCTCAAGAATTTTGGTTTCAGATCCTGTAGCGGTTAGTGATTTATTATTTTCCAGAATGATATTTTTGTTTTCCTGCAAATGCATTGGTATTTCTTGAAAATTTCAAAACCTTTGTATGAGGCCATTTCCTTATATTGTTCTAGTATTTTATTTCCTTGCATTCTTCACTAATTGGCAACCATGTCTAATAAAGATTCATGTTTGCTGCATGAGTTTGAAACAATGTTGTTAGATGGCATCTCATTGTGAGGTGGTCTTCATATTTGAAATGGTGCCTTGAATTTGAACTTCGATTGGGCAAATCCTGTAAAGCCATCAAAATGCGTTCTTTTTTTTTTTTTTTTTTTTTCGGTATTTCATCGATTTTTAACGTTGCTTCAGCATCAAAAGGCAGCATTACTTTACCTAATTTGTTTTTTTTCCATATTAAATAATTGTATGTGAGGAAATCTCCAATTGAGTGTCACATTAGATAAGCACTACAACTTGATTTTATATAATTTACCCATATTCTGTGTTTTCCATATCCAGTAATAAAGAACTTCATTCTCGAGTAGATCCATCATTCAAACAGATGTTTCTAATGCATTTATGTTCACGTCTTCTATTTATAAATTTTTTTTTTATATGCATTTGAATTTTAAGATATATCCTATATATGTATTCTTCTTAGGATATGGGAAAGCGAAAAAATAAATCCAATCTCAAAGGCATTGGGAAAACTTTAAAGAGACAGATTTTGAGTTTATCAACAAAAGTTGCACTATACAATTATCACCGATCCCTGCAATATTCCGATGATAAACCACTAAAAGTTACTACGGGTGGAATCAACTATACTGGAAATGTGAAAAGCCTGATAAAGAATTTCAAACATGAGGATTGAAACTAGAGAAATATTCTAAGAGACAAAATTGCTATGCAATGTCAGAGAAAAAATCGGATGAAGGTAGTAACGATGTAGACAACCAACACACACCTCTACCAAGGATCGAAGAAGTTGGTCATACCAAAAAACATGGTCAAAATGGTGGCATCTACATGAAACATTACATTGACCGATACTAAACGATGTTCTATTTTTTTAATATCTTTAAATAACAAACAAAGTGGTACTACATTTACATCATCATGGAAAGGAAATGCACATAACTGGGATGATGTAGTATTATTTAATGGTTCATGGAAGCATGGTTTTAAAATGAATGATGTCGTAGCAAATGAATCAAGGAATCACCAATATGGCACTGCTCCTCACTCTACAAAGTTCAGTTCATGCATGAAGACCACAACAAGAATACATGTTATACCACCTATCCAACGTTTTGACTTTGACATACCCAATGATAATAGTCCAACTCCAAAAATACAAGCACTTGGTCCAAGCTACCGATCTAGGTTAGTGAGCAATACACAGGTTGATCCAGAACTTTATATTCCAACTATTAATCCAAAATATTCATCTTCATTACAAGGTGAAGACAAATTTGAAGTGGCATCGAACAGGGCAATTTACAAGAATTTGATTAGTTGGGATCATTTTGAGGTTTGGAATGATTTTGAGAAATGAATTGAAAAAACTAGTAGATGAGTGAAGGCATCTGACATTTATTTTTCATCTATAAATATGTGTTTTCTAATTTTTTTGTTTGTTAGCAGCTAGCAATTTTCTAATAGTATTTTATTTGGTGAATATGTAATGTATATTACCATTTGACATTAATTTATTTCATGAATATGTAATGTATCAATGTATTACCATTTTATTATAATTACTAGCAATGACTACTATGCTCAGTTGAAACCTGTAGTGTAGGTGAAGATATTAAATGAAAAGTGGGTGCGATTTTCTTTCTCAATGGCATGTAAATTTTTTTTTGTTAAAATATATGCCATGATTTCTGGTTGCTTGGCTACTGTCTCAATTTACGTTCTTTGTATTTGTTAAAAATCTAGTTACCGTTGTGGCATATGGCATTTAAACCAAAAAATGATAAATTTGTTGAAGGAAAAATAAGTGGTTGTAGGTCCATGATTTTGAAGGATAGCAAATAAATTCCAATCTAGATGATTCTTCTATGGATTCTTGGCCAAAACAGCAAGAAGTAATTATGTATAATAAACTATTTAGATTTATAAAATTAGTTTAATTGTAGATTGATAAATGAACATAAATACATAAATTAGTTTGGCCAACGTACATGGTGTAACGTAATGCATGAGTTTGAAAAGTCCTCAAGATCATCGAGATGATCATCATTAATGTTGGGGATATTCTTGATTACAGTACTAATCATTGAGCATTTGACCAAATAAGAAAGGAAAAAATAATCTCAGTTGCACTTATATATATATATATATTCTGTAATTCATATATATATATATATATAAATATAAGAAGTGAAATACACTTTAGTTTTTTACTTCCTTACTTAGTAGGTGTTAAAAGTTTTAGACGTTAAAAAACAAAAGGTAAAGCGGTAGAAGACACAATTCCTACACCCATCGCTTAGGTCAAGAGGTGGAAGACACAATTCCTACACGCATCGCTTAGGTCAAGAGGTGGAAGACACAATTCCTACACGCATCGCTTAGGTCAAGAGGTGGAAGACACAATTCCTACAAGCATATCATAGGTCAAGCGGTGGAAGACACAATTACCGAAGAGAGTAGTCTTAGGCTGGGTTTAGATTGCGAGAAGTGTTATAAATAGTTGTGAGTAGAGATTGGAGTGAGTTTGTGGGTCACATTAAAGTAATTTGAGTTGTTTGGATGTATGAAGTATGTTGAGTTGTTGAATTTTGAATTTTGAGTTGAAAAAGGTGTGGGTCCTATCAATGATTTTTTTTTTTTTTAGGATGATAAAATAATGATTTTATTTATATATAATAGTGATAAATATTATAGTGATTTTATTTTTGAAATGGTGATAAATATTATAGTAATTTTATTTTTGAAATAATGATAAATATTATAGTGATTTTATTTTTGAAATAGTGATAATATTATAGTGATTTTAATATATTTTTTCTTTCGTCACTCTCTCTCTCTCTCTTTCTCTCTCCTCTAGCCCGATTCAACCCACGCCTGAATCTCCTTCAACCCAGCCCGACGCCACCGTGTGCCGCCCAACCTCACCGCCACCACCAGCGGCTCCCCCTCACACCGGCGACTCCCCCAGCTACCACCGATCTCCCCCACGTGCAACTCTCTCTCTCTCCCCTGCGGTAACCCAATCGAAATGGGTTTCGGTTGTTCTCTCCACTTGCGCCGCCGTAGGCGGCCACCCAACCGAAATGGGTTTCGATTGTTTCTCTCCACCGGTGCCGCCGTACGCGGCCACCCAGGTCACCGCACCTCCACCACCTCACACCGGCGACCACTTCTCGCAGACCCAGCCACCACGAACAATGGGATGTTGTCCTCGATACACAGTAGTGTTTCCATTGAGACCTCGGTTCAAAAGAGTAGGATGTGGATGTGTTTCAATTTATTGAGAATAATTCATTTGGATGGAAGAGTAGTTTGATCCGTACAAAAACTTTCAAGAATACCTCAGACATGTTGGACACCCAAACTAGGCCTTAGGCTGCCGCCCAACATTGACAGCAAGGCATGTCTAGCACAAATTTATCTTTTCATTTTTTTTTAATATTTTTATTCATATTTTTTTTAACATTTTAAAACATTTTTTAAAATAAAAAAATATCAATACACTAGTTACTTCCTTAACTATTAAGTAAAGAAAAACAAAAAACAAAAAATATATATATATTTATATATATATATATATGAGATGTCAAAGTAGCATTTTCCTTTACTTTTATCATGTCCATAACCTTTTTTCACCATCACCATTTCACAATTAGTCAAGTGGTGCAAAAAGGAAATTGAAGATTAAAATATACATTCAAACATCATTGTAAAGTTGCGACTCCAAACATCAGTGTAATTAAGTTAAATAGATATATACAGACTCTTAAACGTCAAAGCCAATTAAAAAGGTAACAATAAATATTTGAGGGTGTTGATTAATAGACTGCCATACTATATTTGACTTGAAATATAATGATTAAAGTGTCTTATACATAGACATTTATTAACGATATTAATTTTATTTTAAAAAAATTTTGTAAACATCGATCTCGACATCAACTCAAATACAATAGAAGATAATCAAAAATCTCATACTACTGCATCCAAGAGGAGAAAATTTTAGGAAAATAGTAGATTGATATAATATTTTAAAATATAATATTTATAAATGTAAAATATAAATATGCAATCGTGTCTTATACTAATTGTATCTATTTTATATTGTTTTAAATTGAAGAATCATATATATATATATATTTATTAGTAAAGTGAACTCTTTTATATATGCATACTGTTGATGTATATTTTTAATAATTATGGTAGTGATTATGTAAAATGAACTATTTAGATTTATAAAATTTACCATAAATAATTGTGCGCGAGTTATATGCTCGTTTGTAATAATTTTCCCGGTTAGCTTGTAATTAAGTGTCTCTATATGTACCCTTCCTATGTATTTGGATTATGCCTAATTATGTTTATTAATAAATTTCTTACTTAAAAAAAAGTTGGAAACCAAAACAGCTATTTACTTTCTTCAATAGCATCTCTTAGATATTCTTTTTGGATTTAAAAAAAAATGATATATACATGATATATACACAACCATTTTACAACTCTTCAATAAAACATTACTATTCTTTGATTGGACGCTGCTAGTATGCTGCCCAAGTTTGACACCTGGGCATGCCCTCTATTGTAAATTACACTTTTATTTTTTTTCCTTTTTCTTTCTTGTATTGTTTAAACATCTTTAAATATTTTAAATATATATATAAATAAACAAATATACTAATAATCAATTTCTAAACTATTAAGCAAAAAGAAAAAATAAAAATAAATGCATGAGTGGTCAGAATGAGGGGACAAATCCATGGAGCATACCATCATTTTCTTTCTTTGATTTTAATTGAATTTTGTATGACTTTGATGGGCTTAAATTCAAAAGGCAATAGATTTTTAATGAAAGATTGTGTAAAAATTATAAAATAATTGTGTTTATACTATTTCCAACTTTTAACATAGACGACTTTTCACAGGATAGTTAGGCAGCTTCATGATTTCATGGCATTCAGTTGACCTGGCCCGTTTGTTCCTGCTGTTGCTATTTATGGACTTTTTCATCCTTGTGAAACTGATATTGCCTTTTACAAAAAAATTTTACAACTTACTACTACTCATCCACACTCCACACTTTATATTTTTTTTAATTTTTTTTTATCAAATATTTTTTATATGAATAGTGAATAGAAAATTTAAAATAGTTTAAAAAGAATAAAATAAAATAAAAATTTTAAAAAATATCTAAAAATTTAAAAATTTTAAAAGAATATAGAGTATGGAATGTGGTGGAGGTTGTGTAACAAAACCCTATTTTTTATAGAGATATGTAGTGATGCAAGACAAATTATTAAATTTCCTGATAGAATTGGGCCTTCTCTTCAATGAGAAGTAGATGATGAAGTGCTCCTTCCTAAAAAGTTCTACCCAGATACCTGCCAGTACTTCATGGACTGTTATCTGCTATGATATATAAACAACAGAACCAGCAATACAATAACCATTTAACTGAAGAAATCACAAATTGGTCTTTCTATTTACTTAGTGGCTAAATTCATATATGATGTAGCAGCATACCTCACTTAATTGAACACTTCTGCGTTGCCTGGTTTGAATCGTGAAGGGGCTTTTACATATTTAAAGGTGGGATGGGGTTTAGAAGCAACCTTACATCCGATGCCGAAAGAATCAGCATAAGATACCTTGAACCAGGACTTGTGGACTTCAAAAAGGTAGTTGCTCTTCAATGAAAAGTCAATTTTTTTTATATTTATTTTCAGACAGTATTATTGGCGTACACATGCGCATCTACATAAATACATATAGGAATATTATTGCTTTTAATGAAACTGATTTATTAAGGAATAAAGCTTGAATGGCACTTCAACAATCCCGAGTATGTTGGTTATAAAATCCCAATCCTTTGATAGTACAATCGTATTATTTCAAACAATCGAGACCATACAATTCTTGGACCGCTTATGACATAACCAAACTCCAATTTCTTCAGGGATGAAGATCCCGTAATCGAAGAAAGCAATCAACTGGCTTGGTTTCCAACTTCCAAGTGCATGTCAAAGCTTCATCCTGTACATACTTAACTGATTTGACACACAACAGAATCACAGCTAATCTAAATATCAGTAGAATGAAGGATTTACATAGTGTTACCTGTCTAAGGAAGCTTGGCTAATAGGAATCACACCGATTGGGGATACGAGAGCATCCACAGGAATGTCATTTGGAGTGACTGCTATAACTCCTTCATCCATTATCTGCACAGAATATGACAGCACAACTGCAGAAACAGACGCAATCATTTCTAGTACTCACTACTAGCATACCCTTATAACCAGACTACAAGACCTTAAGAAAGAATTCATACATACCATGGAGGGGTTGCTTCCAATCCCTTCCCTTTGCAAGCTCTTGGTATTTCTTCAGGAAGGTATTATAATAACTATTGATTTTCATCAAACAAAGCAACACTATTTATGCATGACTTTAACATGTAAATTGTAATTGGCGTATAAGAATAAACGGTCAAATTTCATCTAGGAATAAAAGTAGTTAAATTCCTTTAAAATGCATGAGAGAGAGAAAGATTTCCTATACAATAGCAGTTCCAGAAGTTGGTTCACCAATTATTTCGGAGGCTACACCATACCAACAAACAAATTCATCTGGAGTCTGAATGAATACCGATACTTTACGAGCTTAAAATAGAGATTTTATATCTAAATGAGCACATGATATCGCCTATCCTCAGCACCCACAATTTCAGAGGCTAATAGAAATTTAAATGATAGGCCAGGATTCATAACTATACCCTCCACCACGACCCAGGCGCCTCCCAGATCTGTCAAATGCTAGTCCTGAATGTAGAAAATGCTATTATCTACATTTTGGTTTGTGAAACTGCTGAGCATTTTATAATCAAATCAGAAAACAGGAAGTTCTACCAGGCAAGAGGAACAAATCAACTGGCTTAATTGCTAGCATAACTGCACCAAAAGAAATCCTTGTAAGTGTCAGCCCATGTACATATATTTAGATGCATCTATAAAATGCAAAATTTGGCCTACAAAAAATATTTGAACGGGAGGAAAATGTATAAAGCTTGGCTAGGTTCAGGTGAATTGAGTGCGGAAGTTGTTTCGTGAGAGCGAGAGAGATAGAGTATAACATTTAAAATAGTTACCGTCTTCACGTTCGTAATTTCCATCACTATCCACTGGAGCTGGTTCTAAGATGTCCATTGAATTTGCAACAAGATCATCAATACATGAGATTCTCAGCATGCGCATGTGACAATTCTTGTCATCCACGCGTGGAACATAAAGTATTTTTCCTCTCTGGCCATATTGAGTTAAATATAAAAAGGTAAGTACTTCACAACACGTGATAAAAAATACATGGTAAGCAAGGATTCATGAAAGTAATAAAGTCACACAACATCTTGTTTCATGCAAAAAGTGAAAGTTATAAACGTAAGGTTTGTTTTATATGTTGTTTACTTATAAAAAAAAAGGGTTTGCAGCCCAGAGAAAGTGGTGGTGATTGGTACACGAAAATAAAAAATCGACTGGTTTAAAGAACAAGACTTTCATAGGGAATTTCCCGCTGGTAATCATATCTACACGTTTTGCTGAAGCAATTACAACATAGGTGTATCTAAAAATTAGGAGCATGATGTTTTATGCTCAACATTCAATTTAAACATTCCATCACAAACATAGCCATTGCCCACAAAAACTCTATTTTTTGTAATAACATATTGATCGGATTCAATAATTTATTTGAAGCTCGCTTTGTTAAGTAAAACATTTGACACCAAAATTTTCCTCATTAGCAGTGTATAGAGCACATTTCAAGCATCAATATACATCTAGAGGTGAATTTCAACTCAACCTCACTGTAAAGGACGTGTCTCACTTCTAGACTGTTCGGCGAACCTGCACAATGACCCAAGTGAAGTTGGCCTGGTTCGCCTGGGAAAACTCCGATGCTTAAGTCAGTTTTTGAGTTTAGAAAATAATTCAATCAGAATTCAGCCAAGAAAAAGAATCCCCCTTTATTGAGGGTTACCTGGTATATATAAGATTCTGTTATTGCCCTTAGCTGATGCCAGATCTTTTCGTATTGATCCGAGTTTTTTGGGATGTACTCTGAGTTTGAAAAGGTCACGTATCTGTATGGGATCCCTATTTTCTCGTGGGCGGTTGCATGCACATCTTTGACTTGGTAGGGCTTTTGATACGTCGGCTTTGTATGTTTGTCCCAGGACCTTTTTTTGTTGGGCCCCTTTTCTACTCGGGCCTATTTACTCAAAATGGGTTTTTTTATTATTATAAACCCTCCAGTTACCCTGCTAATTCTCCTCGCCTCCTAGCGTGGGGAATTATAGGCCTGCTTGTTTTATTCTCGTAGAAGTATTTTGAGATTTGTATTATGGGCTTCCAATGCTGGGCTTACATGACATGCCTGGCGTGTAGTCTGGCCATCATCTGTTGGTCCAGGCCCGTTTCGTGCGTGTTCGGTGTCCCAACCGACCTTTCAGATTTGTGTGCCGTTGTCCTCTTTCTTGATTCTTTCCTGATGACGTGGCGAGATGGGGAAAGGTTTTCGTGTGACGGTTAACGTCCTCAGTGTCAGGTCATGATGCTTGTGACTGTTGACATTCCGCGTTCTCCTCTTTTAAATACCTCATCCTTTCTTTCTTTCTTTTCTTTATTCTGTCTCTTTGTTCACCCTCTTTCTTGCATTTTTATGTTTGTCTTCTGCTTCCGGTTCTTGTTTATCTCCTTTACTTTCATACTTTTTACTCTTTCTTCAATGGCTGAACAAGGCGGCTCCTCCAACCCTCCTTTTTTTGTCCCGGAAGGCACAGTCTTTGAAGGCCATGGATGGCGTTCCATGTACCGGGAGAAAAATCTTCCTGATCTTCGGGAGGAGTTTGGCATTCCCGAGAGTGCCAATATAACGATTCCAGCACTGGGATGTTACGAGGTCGAGGGCTTTGCAGGCAGGACTGCCCTGTGTTCCGCCATGTTTACTCAAGGTTTGAGGCTTCCATTTTGTCTTCCTCTCCGAGACATTTTGGACCTTCTTGAGTTGGCTCTTGCCCAACTCTATCCTGACTCTTACAGGACCTATCTGTGCGCCTGTATCATCTAACGCATGATCCTGGAATCCCTAGGAGATGTTTATCCTGACCTAACAGCTCGGGAATTTCTATTCTTCTACCATGTTCGGATTAACAAAGGTAACGTTGCCAGTTTCCGCAAAAAGGATAGATTTCCTGCTCTGACTCGTCCTGAGAGCTGTCATTCCAACGCTAAGGTTTGGACCTTCTCATTTCTCCCCTTCCCTGGGAGATGGGATTGACTCTGTCCTAAAAACGGAAGGAGATGATGGTCTACCGGAAGCTGCTCGCTCGGTTGACGATGCTTCACCTCGCCCCCAACCTCGTGTCCCCATCATTTACCTCGACAGTCAGTCCGGGGAGGGGGCAAATCTAGGCCTTGCTTTGGTTCCCTTGGGGGACTTCGATCGTACAGCCAGTGGTGAGGCCTCTTCCTCTTCGGCCAACACCCGAACTGAAGTTGTTACTCAGATGGCCAATCATTTGAAGGATTGGTTTTCCAAGGTACTATTTAGCGTGTTTTCCTTCTTCTCCTTCTCTCTTTTTTTTTTTAATTTTTTTTTTAACAGTTTTTTGACCTGTGTGTCCTCTTTTTCCTTTGCAGGGGTTTGATGATTTGGCGGCATGGATTGTGGAAGACCGTGCTCACCTAGAAAGGGAAGTCCTCGAACAGCGGAAGGCATGCGAGGCCGTAGAGGTTGCTGCCAAGGAATGGCAAGCGGACAAGGAGAAACCGGACGCCATGTCAGAGAGGGTAATTAGGCTTGAGATGCAGTTGCAACAATCGGAGGGTCATTCCCTCTTGCTCCAAGGCGACTTGGAGATTCGAGAGGAAGAACTTCGTCACCTCCAAGAGTCTGACCGCCTTGCCCGAATAGCTAAGGAACGGGATGCCTACAACCTGCAATTTCTTAAAGCTGAGAGGGATTTAGCAAAGTCCCAGCTCTCTGATATCAGGCGAAAATCCGAGCTCATCTGCTCGCCTTCCAGTCCAAAGTCCTCGCCCTTACCCAGGACCGAGATTCAGCTCGCCAAGAGCTGATATCTTCACAGGGGCGTGTTCAGGAGCTAACCCAACAGTTAGCTGCTGCTACGGAGAAGGCTGGCCTTGCTTCCCGGGATCTTTCCTTGGCATAGGAGGAGTTACAGGAGCTTAGGGAGTGCCATGAGAAGTACAAGAAAATCACACAGGCGTTGTTGAAGAACTCAGGCAAGCTATGATGCAGATGGAGGCTTGGGCAAACGCCTATCCAGAAGGAAAGAAGAAATTGCCGAGGTTCGGGCTGAAGCTCGACGCCTTCGTGATCAATTGGCCTTTGTGCCGAATGTTCGGAGCCGTGCTTTTGGTTTCGGCTACGGCTCCGGCATTCTTAGGCTAAGGTCCCTTTTCTTGTCCAATCTCTCCACAGACCTTGTAAACCTGGACCAGGATTTATTTGTTCCCGATGAGAGCAGTCGCCATTGAGTCGACAGATTTGGGCGGAACGAGATGCCTGACGCCTTCGCAGGGATTCCCCCTCTGCCGCCCCCAAACGAGGCTTCATAATTTTTTATTCCTTTTTTTTTTGTATATGTACCCCTTTTTTTTGTTTTGATTCCTTCTTTGATGTACGCCCCCTTTTCTTCACCTTGGATCGAGATTCATGGTGTAATGTACATGTACTACACTTTTCCTCGATACTGAATGCTATCATTCCATTAGACTTGTTCTTGATTGTGTAGAAATTTCTTCGTTGCGTTCCTTTCTTATTAACACGATAGTTGCCAGCTTTCATACTTAGCACCTCAAGTTGCTATAAAGTATTTAGGGGTCGGCGTGGTTTGATGACCTATGCGGTCCTTTTATACTTGACACCACAAGCTGCTATGACTTGTCTTTGGTGTTTAGGGGTCGGCGTGGTCTGATGACCTACACACCCTTTTATACTTGGCACCACAAGCTGCTATGGCTTGTCTTTGATGTTTAGGGGTCGGCACGGTCTGATGACCTACGCGCCCTTTTATACTTGGCACCACAAGCTGCTATATCTTGTCTTTGGTGTTTAGGGGTCGGCGTGGTCTGATGACCTACGCGTCCTTTTATACTTGGCACCACAAGCTGCTATGGCTTGTCTTTGGTGTTTAGGGGTTGGCGTGGTCTAATGACCTACGCGCCCTTTTATACTTGGCACCACAAGCTGCTCTGGCTTGTTTTTGGTGTTTAGGGGTCGGCGTGGTCTAATGACCTACGCGCCCTTTTATACTTGGCACCACAAGCTGCTTTGGCTTGTCTCTGGTATTTAGGGGTCGGCGTGGTTTGATGACCTACGCGCCCTTTTATACTTGGCACCACAAGCTGCTATGGCTCGTCTTTGGTGTTTAGGGATCGGCGTGGTCTGATGACCTACGCGCCCCTTTACACTTGGCTTTGAGCGAGGTTATCCTTCTGTTGAGGCTCACCAAAAATAAAGGCATAACAAGTTATGGCTAATAACAGGGCAATCGAAACATCCTTATGTTAATGATCATAAACGTAACAAATTTAATGTAAAGAAAACATGGAATTAACAGAAATGAGAATATTGCCAAAGCGAAAATACTACAGCTCTACTGATAGAATTTCTTCAAGTGCTCCGCGTTCCATGGATGGGGTAGTTCTTTGCCCTGAATGTCTTTCAGTCGGTATGACCCCAGCCTATTGTTGGCTATCACCAGGTAGGGACCTTCCCATCGAGGCCCCATCTTTCCTTCACCTTGGGTTGTCACCCCGCTCTTCTTCAAGACCAGGTCGCCCACTTTGAAAGTCCTGGGTTTTACCCTTTTATTGAAATATTGCCTAGCCTTTGCCTTCTCCCATAGCATTCTTGCTTCCGCCATCTCCCTTTCTTTCTCCACCAAATCAAGATATTCCTCCATTTTTTTGTCGTTCTGGGGGGGCCGAGAAGTAAGTTGTTCTGTAGGTGGGGAGTCCCCTTTCGACTGGAGCTACTGCCTCGCAGCCATACGCCAATGTAAATGGGGATTCTCCTGTAGGAGTCTTTTCTGAACTTCTGTACGCCCAAAGCACACTAAGCAACTCCTCTGCCCACTCCCCCTTTTTCTCTGCGACCTTCTTTATTAGGATTGAAAGCAACGCCTTGTTTGTAGCTTCTGCTTGCCCATTTGCTTGAGGGTGACCTGGCGAGGAGTACTTTACTTTGATCTTCAACTCCGTACACCATTCTCTGAAGTGATCTGAGTCGAATTGGCGCCCATTATCCGTTACTATGCTTTGAGGGATCCCGAACCTGCAAATGATGTTTTTCCATAAAAATCTTGTCACGGTCCTGCTCGTTATAGATGCCAACGATTCTGCCTCAGCCCACTTCGTGAAATAATCAACAGCTACCACCATGAATTTTACCCCGCCTTTTCTTGGTGGGAAAGGTCCAACCAGGTCTACTCCCCACTGGGCAAAGGGCCAAGGCGCGGTCATGGATGTTAATCCTTCTGGAGGGGCATGCTGTATTGGTGCATGCGCCTGGCACTCTACACACTTTCTACTGAATGCTTGTGCGTCTCTTAAGGCGTTGGGCCAGTAGTATCCGGCCCTTATTGCCTTCCGCCCGAATGGTTCCCGCATATGCCTTCGTGTATTTCTGCCAACACATATTGAGCTTCTTGGGTGGAAATACATCGCAGCAATGGGGTGGAAAAGCCTCTTTTGTAAAGGACTCCGTCAATGAGTAGGAACCTTGCCGCCTTTCGCTGCACCATTCTTGCCTCCTCCTTCGCGTCCGGTAGCTTCCCTTCATCCAGATATCTAACTATCTCGCTTGCCCACTCAGTGATGCTAGTACCCACAACTCCTACCTCCATCCCAATGGCTGGGACTTCAACGACCCTGTGTTCTACTTGCCATGGGAGGAGTGTTTCGTCCATGCCCGATGCTGCCCTGGCCAATCTATCCGCCACTTCATTTTCTGTTCTCGAGATCTGGGCTATATTGAAATATGAAAGGAGGTTCCGTGCTTCCCACACACGCTCAAGATACTTCTTCAGTCTTTCCCCTTTTGTTGCATACAAGCCTAAGACTTGATTCACAATTGCTTGAGAGTCCGACTTGACTTCCACCTCGGTCGCTCCTATCTCGGTGGCGAGGAAAAGCCCTGCTACGAGTGCTTCATATTCTACTTTTTTGTTTGTTACCTTGAAAGTAAGTGTTGTCATATAATGCAACTTCCTACCATTGGGATCTACTAGATGTATCCCCAGGCCTCCGCCTGTCTTGCAGGATGAACCGTCCACGTAAAGTACCCACGGCTTTCCTGCTGGAGCTACTGTGTCTTCCTGAAGGAAACCTGAGAATTCTGCTATGAAGTCGGCTAGAACTTGCCCTTTGACCGCCTTTCTGGGTTCATACCTTAGGTCAAACTCGCTTAATTCTATTGACCATCCAATCAGTCTTCCCGAACTGTCTGGTTTCTTCAAGGTTTTTGCCAGAGGGGCTTTGTGAGTACCTTTATAGTGTGGGCTTGGAAATATGGACTGAGTTTCCTTGCCGCCGTTACCAGGGCAAAAGCTAGCAACTCGACCTTCAAGTATCTTATCTCAGCTCCCCTAAGGGCCCTGCTAGTATAATATACTGGGTGTTGAGTTGCCCCATCCTCTTTTATCAGGACGGAGGACACAGCGTTTGGAGAAACCGCGAGATAGGCGTGAAGCACGTCTCCTTTTTGCAGTTGTTTCAAGAGTGGCGGGCTGGCCAAATACTGCTTTAGCTTTCCAAACGCCTCATTACATTCTTCATTCCAGGGGTGTGTCTTCCGCAACACCTGGAAGAAAGGGAGGCACCTGTCTGTTGATCGAGCGATGAACCTCCCTAGAGCGGGCTATCCTGCCCGCCAACTGTTGTGTCTTGTTCAGGTTCTTGGGTGGTTTCATGTTGAGTATGGCAGTTATCTTCTCTAGAGAGGACTCGATTCCTCTTTCAGACACAATGTAGCCCAAGAACTTGCCCGATCCTACTCCGAAAGTACACTTCGCAGGGTTCAGCCTCATCTTATAATGACGCAGAATTTCAAACGCCGTTCTCAGATCGCCCAGGTGTTGGGTGGACTCTTTACTTTTCACTAAAAGGTCGTCTACGTAGACTTCCATGGACTTCCCAATCTGCCTCTTGAACATCTGATTCACCAGTCTTTGATACGTCGCCCTTACATTCTTCAATCCAAATGGCATCACTTGGTAGCAATACAACCCCCGGTATGTTATGAATGAGGTTTTCTCCTTGTCGGCCTGGTACATCCAGATTTGGTTATAACCTGAGTAGGCGTCCATAAAACTCAGCATACGGTATCCTGTCGTGCCATCCACAATTACGTCGATACGTGGCAGGGGGAAACTATCATTGGGGCATGCTTTATTGAGATCAGTAAAATCTACGCACATTCTCCATTTTTCATTTCCTTTTTTTTACCATGACCACATTGGACAACCATTCCGGGTCGTGGGACTCCTTGATGAATCCGGCTCTGAGCAAGTTTTCTACTTCTTCTTTAATGGCGGCGTACTTCTCTCCGCTGAATGATCTTCTCTTCTGGCGTACAACTTTGTGTGCGGGGTCCATGCCCAAACGATGTTCAATGACTTCGTTATCTATGCTTGACATTTCTTCATGACTCCAGGCGAAGACATCCCTGTACTCGACAAACAACTACTTCAATGCCTCTCTTTCCGCCACTGGTACATTAGTTCCAACACACGTCGTCGACCCAAGGCGGTCGGGGTGTAACACCACGAGTTCTAGCTGCTCATTTACCTCGACGTGCTGCTGGCTCTGTTCATCCCGGATTTCCACCTCTTCTAATAGGGTTGCCGCCAGTGAAGGAGGACAAGGAGGTATTAATTCTTCGTTTCGTTCTTCTACTGTGCACACCTCATCTAGACCTTTCTTGAGCTCCTGAACATAAAATTTCCGTGTTAGGGCCTGTTTGCCTTGTGACTCCCCAACCCCATTGTCGGTTGGGAACTTTATCTTAAGGTGATAGGTGGAAGTCACTGCCCGTAGTTAATTAAGTGTTGGCCTCCCTAATATGGCGTTGTAGGAAAAGGGCGTTTTTACCACCAGGAAATCAGTCATGGTTGTTACCGTCCGTGCTCCGGATCCGGCGGTTATTGGGAGGGTAATGGCGCCAATGGGGAGGATGGTGTCCCCAGAAAAACCTTTCAACGGTGTCAGGGAAGGTCTTAGTCTACTGATATCAATCCCCATCTTTACAAACGCTTTCCAAAATAGGATGTCAACCGAGCTTCCATTATCAATCAGTACTTGCTTAGTTGTGTAGTTAGCTATCACCAAAGTGATTACCAACGCATTATCGTGTGGGTACAATATTCCCTCCCGATCTGTCTCTCCGAAAGAAATCACTATTCTGTCCCCGCTCAACCTTGGTTGCTTGGGGACTCTATCTACCACAAAAACTTCTTCGTATCTGGCCTTTCATGCATACACCTTTCGACTGGATGCGGTTGCACCGCCTCCTGCGAACCTCTCCTATGGTCCGAATCTCTCCTATGGGCGGCCTATTCCTTTCGCCCCTGGGGGGTGCTCTGTTCCCATCATTCTGGCGATTAGTCGTCCTGTGCTGTCGCTCAGGCTTCCTACTCCTTTTGGTTTCTCGACTAGTTTCCTAGCGTTTTCTTGGTTTTGAGCGTTCCGCGATCATTCGCTCTAGCTCTCCCCTGTTCCAACCATTTCTGCTACTCTTTTCTTCATGGTCGTGCAGTCCTCAGTCTAGTGGGACCCGGTTTGGTGATATTTGCAATAACGTCCACTTGTATTGCGACGCTCTTCTCTTTCCTTCTCGTCTTCCCGCACATTTAAGTTATTGTGTAGGAGCCTGGGGCTGTAGTTCGCCCTTTTCTCCTGCCGTCTCTCTTGCCGACCCGCACCAATTTTTCTTTCATTCTAGCCGCCTCTCCTTTCAGGCTTGCTACTCGCCTTCCTTGGATTGACCAAAGCTTGTAATGTATCTTCAGCATTGACAAAGTTATCGGCTTTGTCCATAAAGTCCCTGAGGGTGGATGGAGTCCTCCTGGCAAGCTCAGCCATGAAAGGGCTCTGGGGCCATATCCCGCCCAACAGGGCGGCGAGAGTGATCTTCTCGTCTTGGTCATCCGTTGTCAGACGCTCTTTGTTAAAGCGTGTAAAGTAGGTTTTTAGGTCTTCGTCTTCCCCTTGCTTAATTGTTAGGAGATAGGCAGCTAGGCGTCTGCGCCTTCTACTAGGCATGAACTAAGTCAAGAACTGCTTAGCCGATTCTTCGAAATTATCTATCGACCGTGGTCGGAGAGTCCCGAACCACCCTCTCGCTGTTCCTTTCAACGTCAATGGAAAAGCTCGGCAGGCTATCTCGCCGAGGAAGCTGTGGAGTGTTATATGGGCTTTGTAGTTCTCCAGATGATCCACTGGATCTTTGGATCCGTCGTACAAGTCTACCTGGGGCACCTTGGACTTTGGCGGGAGGGGCACGGCCATAATTCGTTCGCTATATGGCAGATCTGTTCTACCGAGCAGACACTCAACTGAAGAAGATCCTCCTATCTTCTTTGCCATTTCTTCATATTTCTCCACCAGTTCTTTCAGCTCATCGTGCATCTTTTCTTTCTCCGTCCGCCCTAGATACGACTCCATATTGGATAGTTCTTCTCCTTCTCGTTGTTCACTGTGAGCAAGTACGGCGGTATCGCTGGATTTAGCATTCCTCCGCTGTAAGTCATCATTCTCTTTCTTCAAGATTTCCATTGCCTCCAATGCTTGCTTCAACCTTTCCTCAGTGGCTGCTAGTCGCGCTTCGATGGGTGGATCCATTTCTCGGCTTGTCACAGAACGGGTGACAGTTGGCATGTGAGAACCATGTAAAGGGATTATCAACCAGTAGATCCCACAAATGGCGCCAATGTAAAGGACGTGTCTCACTTCCAGACTGTTCGGCGAACCTGCGCAATGACCCAAGTGAAGTTGGCCGGGTTCGCCTGGGAAAACTTCGATGCTTAAGTCAGTTTTTGAATTTATAAAATAATTCAATCAGAATTCAGCCAAGAAAAAGAATTCCCCTTTATTGAGGGTTACCTGGTATATATAAGATTCTGTTATTGCCCTTAGCTGATGCCAGATTTTTTCGTATTGATCCGAGTTTTTTGGGATGTACTCTGAGTTTGAAAAGGTCACGTATTTGCATGGGATCCCTATTTTCTCGTGGGTAGTTGCATGCACATCTTTGACTTGGTAGGGCTTTTGATACGCCGGCTTTGTATGTTTGTCCCAGGGCCTTTTTTTGTTAGGCCCCTTTTTTACTCGGGCCTATTTACTCAAAATGGACTTTTTTATTATTATAAACCCTCCACTCACCACTCCCAGCAACCTTGGTTTTACTTGAATCATCAAGCGTAATTTTTTTCTCTTCTTCAAAGGGAGTATAATTTTTGAACCAACCTTTATCATAGTAGACATGCCTACTCGCACCAGAATCTGTCTACCACCCTTCAACAAATTAAAGTAAGTTAATATTTGTAACCATTGCTACAAATGGTTCCTCAGTTACGTTAACTTGAAGATTATTTTCTCACTTCTAAAACTTGTAAATTCGAGCAAATTGCCAACTTTTGCCACAGACAAAACAAGATTGATTTTGTGAAGGAGGCCCTCGGTTCTTACTATTTTAGCTTGGAAATCGCATTTTGTGGGACCTTTCGGCAAGATATAATTTTCATAAATTAAAATTAGCTTTGTTGTGAGAATGTACAAGACGTTCAAAAAGCTTAGATATAAAAGCACCTTGCACTTCCATCTTTCGAAATAATTGGCTCCCTTGAAACAGAAGGGCTTATTGAGATCTCCAACGTTTTCCCTACATTTTTCGGTTATAGGCTCCATCTTAAATTCTCCTTAAAATTGTTAGTGAAATACACACTAATATAATAAAAAATTACAATGAAATTAACATTCAAACGAAACCAGTTTAAACAGAGGTATGAAAATTTCGCTCTCTCTAAGGAGATTCAAGTCCTCTCCGATATACAAAATTCCAATCTAACTGATGCAACAAAACTCCTCTTGACTCGACTCCTCCAGAATACAACAACCCAACTGATTGTCATATAGATCGAACCAACTCTATATAAGTTGTTGAGCCTAAAGCTCCACCCAAAAAATACTTTTTTTTTGGGAATACTCAAAAAAATATATATGATCTACACACTTTTAACTTTTTTTGTTTTCTTTCAAAAACTTCACACTATTTCTATGTACGATGTTCAAGACAAAAAACACCACGTTGCAAAAGATCATCAACGCTGGGACACACCCTCAAAATGGGTAAAATACAATTGATCAATCTGAACACTATATAGACGTTGTTCCAAGAAAATTTGGCAACCGGACAATTAAATTAGCTAATTAACATTAATCCCTAAACCGAAAATTAAAGCAGCCAACCAACGGTCATTTTAATAAGCACTAAAAGCCTAAACGGCTTGAAGCTGGCCTTCTATATATATATATATACGTACATGCATCCAAATTCCAGAGAAAATAAAACCGAAGGAAGCAACGGTAATGATCTCTTAAACAAAACGTTAATAACAAAAATTAATTATTATTAAAAAATACCAACACAACCTGAATAACAACACAAGCATTACAAGAACTGAACTTCAAATCAACACAATGAATAACAACACAAGAATAGGAGGCAGGCAACCTCAAATCAAAAGCATTACTAAGACACAATTTTGAGATAAAGGGGAGACCATCTGGAGTGGAAGGTCTTAATTATAGCTCAAGAACTGAACTTCGACTTTATAGAGTCAACAACCTTTTCTTCTACTTGGAAGGCCTTAGTTAGAACATCATCTGGAATCGAGGGTGTTGAACCAAAGAGAGTAAAGGGAAGGACCACAGCCCCTGGTAACTGACTGTTGAAAGCCGTGATGGTAAGGGCCTTCCCTACTCCGACATTCTTTTGGAAGTGTACAAGTCCTCTAGGAATGACAAACATCTGCCCAGCATACAAGACTTTAGAGTGATACACATTCCCAGTTGTCACAAACCCCACAAGTAGCTTCCCTTCGATGACCACGCCGGTCTCGGTTGCACGAGGGTGAGTGTGGGGTGGATTAAGTCCTCCCGGAGCAAAGTCCACTCTGTTCATTGAAATCCCAAGCGTGTTGAGTGCAGGAAAAGTAAGGACATTAGCTCCAGTGACGTTTGAGCCAAAGATGTTTGATGTGTCACCCACTTTGGTCAACCCATCAAAGAAGAAATCATCTGAAGTTACCTTTGAGGCAGGTTTGCAAGGGAAGCCATTAACTGATACAGAGCTGGCACTTTGATCCGCCACACAGAAATCCTGTAATGGATCGGGGTCGGCTGAGGAGGCAAGCAAGGGGAGAAGCAACAACACGACGAGGTATGATAGCATGTGGACGTGTGAACGTGATGGAATCTTCATGGCTGAATCGGCTTTTGGTTTTAAGAACTAATGGGGTTTTAGTTTTTTCCTTTTTGAAGGTGAGATACTGGGATACTCCAGAGGTTGGGAATAATGGTCCTATATATAGAACTTTTCCTCTCCTGAAAACCCCACAAGTCTTCATCTTTGTCATTTTAATTTATCCGAGGCAAACATCATGTCGACCGAGTCAAATGATGTAGGGGATACAAAAACGAGTTTTTTAGCGGAAAAGTTCCCATCTGGAAGTTGGTTTGGTTTGTCAGGGAAAAATCTATAAATAGCATTGAATTGGTTGGGTTTTTGGCACATTTGACACACCGTTAAATTAGAAAAGTATTTGGTGTTCTAATTTTTTTTATAACTTAATGGATTCCATAACAAGTCGTGTGTTACACATCATAGCTGAGGAAGTGCTTCCTAAGAAGTTTTCACACTGTTACCTGCTATGATATAAATAATAAAGCCACCAATAATCAGCTTAGTCTTCCTATTTATTTAGTGTTAAAATCATATATGGTGGAACAGTATAGCTTAATTATCACCTAGTTGAACGTTTCTGCATTGCATGGTTTGACTAGGAAAGGGTGCTTATATTTTTAATGGTAGGTAGCAGCAGCCTCACATCAGATGGTGAAAAAATCAGCTCACGAAAGCTAGAATAGGAGCCGTACTAAATTCCAATTAAAAAGTCTTTTTTTTTATCATTTGACCTTTCTTTTCAGACGATATCATTGCTGTGTACACACATGTACATGCCATTATAAAAATGTTTATAGCTTTGAAGGAAACTGTTCTGTTGAACATTTAGTAGCATTCCCAAAGCCCCAAGTATTGTGGCTTTTAACCCTTGGTTGCAACAAGTGCTTAAAATACTCAAGAATAGTTGTGAGCTTAGCAATAGATGAGAGGGTTTTTATAAAGTGAAGTCCTTTCTTTTGGGTATAACTCTTAGCTACTGATCTAGTTTTGTAGCCTTCTATAGGCCTATCTGAATGGTATTTGCCTCTTGGACCTTGATCTAAACTGCCATAGCCTTACAACAGTAGGAGATTTAACAGCTTGGTGAAGAAATTGAAGTTCAATTTCAATTAAGATATATAGCAACTATATATGAAAGCTTCATAAAATTAATAGTGAAATTTTATGATATGAAAGAACAAAATAAAATGATAAGGAGAACTTTCCTGAGAAATAACATTGTCCAACGATGTGGTAGGTGAAGAAGAGGTCATGAGGTGACAAGGATACCGAACCCTTCGTAAAAAACAAAAAAATAAAAAATAAAAAATTCAACGATTCTATGTTGTTGAATTTTGGTGTTAAGTTATGTCCTAATTGTAGTAAAGAACGAACTAAATGTCGTATTAGATTTCGTAAGATAAAACCACGTGCACGTACATCTAGAAAAATAATCAACGAAGGTTTGAAAATATTTGAAACCATTCAGAGGAGTATGCTACAACATAATTAGGTCCCAAATGTCATAATAATAAGAGCAAAACAATGAGTAAATTTTTTTTATAATTAGAATGACAGGAAATCAATGTTGCTTAAATGTGGATAAACGGTACAACGTAGACCATTAGAAGCTTTATTACTACGTACTGTTTTTATATCTAACAAGTCTAGAGAATGATAAGTGTGCAAGTCTCTAATGCCTTTATTGGAATTGGCAAGAGGAATACAATAGAAAGTGTAAGATAGTATTGTAACTGAAATGGTGAATGAAGCTGAAGTATACTACAGCAAATCTAAAAGTCAGTTCCTCTCCTTACGCAACAAGATCGCCTTTAATTTCAAGAGTATAGGTACCGAAGAAACAATAACCAAGTAAGAAAACTTTACAAGAAAGAATAGTAGTAAGTTGGGTTGGTGCTTCAAGAATTATTAGAGTTTTTTTTTTTAAGGAGGAGGACGGTACCCCAATTTTATTGATAGCCCTCACTTTTGACGAAAGAAGACTGTGATTACAACCAAAATATCTAGGGATTACAAATAAGCATAAAGACCCAAAACCCAAATATCAAAAACCAAAAGACCCAACCACAAACTAAGAAAACCAAAAAATTATAAACTAAATAGAAAAAACAACCCTAAGAAACCAACCTGGAAGAAGAGGAACAAATCACACATACAAAGAAAAAAAAAACAAAGAAGCAAATGCAAAGACCCAGTACCTCACTTTGATAACCTCAAATAAGGAAAACCAATTCTGCCATGCCAAGAAGGCCTCTTAACTGACTAGGAAAAGTATACCTATCATCACTCCAATCCATATTTAATCCCCCAGGACCCTACTTAGTAAGAAAATCGGTCATTGCATTACCTTCACGGTAGATATGAGTAATTTTATAGTCCATGTAAAGAAGGCGAGCTTGGATCTCATCCCAAAAATCTTCAAGATACCAAATGTTACAAATACCCTTAGTAACCCAGTTGACTAGAAGTTGAGAGTCTGCTCAATATGAATCTGATAAAAGCCAATTGCAAGCCAACAGCACCTCTTAACTCCTTCCAATAAACTTTTCATTTCAACAAAATTATTAGAGCCCTGGCCTAAGAACACGTAGTAAGCCCCACGCACCTTACCACTATCATCCCGAATGACACCCTTGGCACCAGCCAGAACTGGATTATCCAAGCTACTGCCATCAGTATTTAGCTTCACTCAATCCTGCTGAGGTCGAATCCACTTCACTAGGTTAACCTTCTTAGCTTTAGGAGTTAAAATCAGAATATCCAGCCTCTTTAAAATAGCAACATCCTGCTTTGGGAGCCTTAAAGATTTCATAGACACTTGCATAACACGACGGATCTAGAATTTAATAATATGTCTAACCGACTCAACCGTATCAACTTTACCCTCATATCGGGCTTTACAACGTCTATCCCATAGTTTCCAAGAAACAATATACGGGAGGAGACCAAAGACAGTCCAAATGTGAGAAGAGTGCCCAGCACGACGAAATCAAAAATTAACTTGCACCTACCAGGTGCGAAAAAGACCACCTAGTCGAACTGAAGCCAAACGCCATATTTGTCTAGCAAAATCACCCATACAAAGAATATGAATAAGATCTTCAAGATGACCCACAGGGCAACAATTAAATTTAGAGACCATAGGGATGCCAGCCAATTTAATCTTCTCACCCACACTCAAGGAATTATTGATAGCTTTCCACATCATAATAGAGATTTTCTTAGGGAGGTTAGCATGCCAAATCCATTGGGCCCAAGGTAAAAAAGGCGCCCGAAACTTGATATAGTCCCAAGCACTTTTAGTATTAAAATTACCATTATTTTCACTCTTCCAAATAAGAACATTAATAAGGGTTATTTTTATGTGATTTTTATCACTATTTTATTTATGAAAAGTGTCATTTTCCTTTCAATACTGTTGATTTTATTTTATTTCTATATATTTTTCTTTATTTTCTTGGATTTAAAGGAATGAGAAGAGTTAGTACAAAAAGAGAGCATTTTGGTACAAAAGAAGAGGCTACAGATCCAGACTGATGAGAGGCAGCGAGATCTGAAGAATGCCGATGAGATTTGGGCGAGGCGCCTTGTCCCATGGGCAGCAAAGAGATTTCTCTCGCCCAAAGGCGAGAAGACTTACCTCTCGGAAGGTATGAAATTTGGCGACAAGGCTTTAAGCGGTTAGATTGGACGACAAGTCTAAACTGCCAACTTAAAAGACCAACCTAAACGACACTTTAGGCAACAATAAGACAAAAGGCGAGCAACTTTACCACTCGGTAGGTTGGCGAGAGGGTTCTATCATCCTAATTGAGAGTCTTTCCACTTGATAGGTGAGGAAACCAGTTATATTCAGCACATACGGCATCTACCCAGTGGGATAATTCCTCTTGACCTGGATCAATATATTGCTGACTACCAAATCCGAGTTCCGCAATCAATCTGTTGGTGACCAAATCCTCCCGAACTCCACAATTCAAGCCATATATCACCGAATCTTCCATTTTAGATAATCATATTATTCTTGGGATAATTCCTTTTATGTTAACATTTATCTTTAGAAACTATTTTCAGATTTTCAGGCTAGATTGTAGCCGTATTTATCATGTTTCCGAATTTGAGTTTTGACATCTATTTAATCCCGTCTTATAGGATGAATAGGGGAGTTTTTTGAGTTTTAGAGAATCTGAGTTTAGGTTTCGATAGTTCAGAGTTTGTTATTTAAGTTTCTTTCAATGAGGCAAATCTAGGGAAGTAGAGGCGAGAGTTGCATGCTTCATCAACTGACTCCAACGAAAAATGTTAGTTTTATTGTTTTTCTTTTTAATTTCATTATGAACTAATTTTATTTTCTACAGCTTTGATGTAGCCTAGCATTGAACACACAATTTATATTCTAAGTTATTTTATTTTCAATATTTCCATAATTGAGTGTTTATTCCTTGTTCTTAATGCTTGCAATTTTCTAGCTAGCTATTGTTTGATCTATCGAGTCACAGTGAGACCGAGAGGTGATTTTGTAATTAAAGCTCTAGAATTAAGCACCACTAGTTGAGCGAAAGTAGAAATACTTTACCGCGACTAGTGTGATTTTCAAGCAAAATTCAAAGAACTTAATAAATCTCCAATTAGTTAAATTCACAGAGATATTTTCGATTTTGTTCGAGAGAAAACATTGAATAGTTAATGGATTTTTATCATCAACGTGGGATAATTGAAATTTTATGATAAGGAAGAATAAATTATGTGGGATTTGCTAGGTGAAATCACATGCTCTAGATCTATTCTTATTATCTTTAAATTATTAATTTTAATACTATTATCTTCAGTTTAATTTAGATAATCCATCCTTCAAATTTCGTTTTTCCAAATAATAATTAATTTAGTCAATTTCAATACTCAATAGCATAATTATTCCTTGTGGGTTCGATATCTGTTTTCTTTAAAACACTTTACAACTTGTTACGATTATGTGCACTTGTAGATATATTTTTATGCGAACAAGTTTTTGGCGCTGTTGCCGGAGATTAGTTATTTGTTATTGATATTGATACCAGCTAGATTTTTACTATTTTAGATTTTATTTTATTTAAAAAAATAGTTTAAATTAGATCTTAGTTTGGGTTTTTTTTTTTTTTTTTTTTT